>JAHOYR010006079.1:179182-288815 GCA_023213295.1 Bruguiera hainesii
AATGAATAAAGTTCCTTGAAAATATGTCTCATTTTAGGTGGATTTTATACTGGAAATATCATATGCCTTTACAATTGGTTGGTTTTAATTTGTCCTTGTACTATACATTATTGATTCTAACCCCTGTATTGGATTGTGGGTTAGGTAAGTAAAATGAAGTCCAGGACCAATTGGTTAGGCCTGGTCCTGTTAACTGAAAAATTTTAACCTCTAGACCTTGCAATTTATGGTGCTGTTATGCACAATAAGACTAAGGGTGGGTTTCATTGGGCCACAAGACCCCACACTTAGAAATAGTTGTGTGACTTTTGCACGGAAATTGCATTACTTCTGTGAATAGTTTGGAAACACTCTAAACACATTTTGTTTTCATGTCTATATTATTTTTGAAAAAAAAAACCCTTTTCTAAAATTTTACTTATCATTTTGTAGTATGAGAAAGAGGACATGATTAAGATTTTTTGGTACTGTCCACCTGAGTGTAAAGAGTATTATGTCCAGATGCACAAAGCAATGAGGAGTCAACCACCTCTTCCATCCTAAGTGAGACTGGTCATTGATGCTTCACATCTGCCCTGCTCCTCTCATCCATGATTTTTTCATAACGTAATTGTAAATACAGCGCATGGTTGTTACTTCTAGCAATTACCACATCCTACTTCACCATGGAGTCTGGAAGTAGTTTATAGGCTTTTTCATTCAAGTAAAGCAATAATATTGAGAATGCATTCACTTGAATGGATTTTAAAACATTTACTCGATTTGCTATTAGAGCATGTTCTAGTTGGTGCACATGTCATTATTATTCAACAAAAGGAAGTCTAATTCTAATATGACATATTGGTATATTGTGAACTTATGATTGGACTTTTACCTTTATGTTTATAAAGTTATGATGTTTCACCTTTTTTTTTATTAAGATGATCTTGTGATAATCAGAAACCAAATAAAGAAAAAAATTTCAAGTGATACCGTTATGACATTTGAGTTTCTAGTTTTAAATAATATTTAAATGGGTTTTGTTTAAAGAGATACAAAATACTTTTATAAGTTTGTTGAGAGATTTTTAAGATAATTTTGTCTTTCTTTCCTTGGTCTTTTTCTCTTTTTTTTATTTTTTTTTATTTTTAGTATAACTAGTTCTAAAAGAAGCCAAATTATTGCAAGATCCAAATCTCTAATTTGTGTTTTCAAGACCCAAAAAAACATTAATTGCTCAAGAAACTATCATCGTGTACGAATACTATTCTTAAGGTATAAGACCGTGAGATTATAGCCGTATAAAAAGTTACTCTTTACTAGTGTTATCATGAAATAAGAAAATTATACTAATATTTCTTTGGAATCTCTAGTTAAACTAAAAATGTAGAAAAGGGTTTTATTTGAACTTATGTTATAAGAAAAAATAAATTATAATATATTAAATAAAAATCTTAAAAAGATAAAATTAGTTAATAAAATAATTAAAAGGGTAAGAAACATAGAATTCAAAGAAAAACATACTTTGGTATTAGGAAAAGAGGAAGAAATTGTAGAAGAAAATATAGAGGTTGAAGATTATGTAGAAAAAATTTAAGAAATATTTTTATTAGAACAAAATCCTAATCAAAAAGATCCATAATCTTTTGATAAGAAGGAAAGTAAGAAAATTAATAAGATAATTTATAATAAAATTTTTACAAAATTATATTATACAGAACTTATTTCGATCAATTTCTTATTAAAAGAACATTGTTAGTATAATTATATATAATATTGTTGTTCTCATAACTTTATATGAGTTATAATTATTGTCAACTAAGATTAAGTGTGCAAGAGAGTAAAGTCATATAGAAGGGTAAGAAAGTAAATTCGCCATATAAATACTATTAGGGTTTCATGGAAGAGAGTATATAAAGGTTTTGGAAGACAAAACTAGGGTAGAGGGCCAACACAATTGAAAAAACAGTAACCCTGCAACAACTGGCCAAAAAGGAAGAGAGCAGAACGACAAGAGATAAAAAACGACACCACTGGGAGAGCAAACCAGAAACGTCACCACCGGGAGAGCAAATCAGAACATGTGACCTCCTGCAAGCAAACCAGAAATGCCTCCTGGAAGCAAACTAGAAACGCCTCCTGTAAGCAAACTAGAAACGCCTCCTGTAAGCAAACTAGAAACGCCTCCTGCAAACAAACCAGAAACACATCTTGCAAGTAAATCAGAAACGTCTCCTACAAGTAAACTATAAACACATCCTGTAAGCAAACCAGAAACGCACAACCAACAAGAGAAGAAATAAGAAACAGACCACCCTGAAGAGAATACAGTAGACTAGAAGCGTGAATCAGGCCGAGAGACGTGAACTAAAAAAACTAGTAGCGTGAGGCAGACTAAGAGACGTGAAACAGCAAACCAGAAGCGTGAGACTAGAACGTGTAACAGCGTGACTGATCAGAAGTGTGGGGTAAGCCGTGAGATGTTAAACGGCAGACCAGAAACTTGAGTGCAAACTATGAAACCGTGAGACGGTGAAAGCAGGAGTTGTGTGAAACAACCTAGAGAAGGAATTCGGCGAAATATCAAAAAGAACTCAACGTATTTTCAAATTTCTTCAAGGTTAGAGAGTGTTGCGGTGAACTTCTAAGCGACAGTGAAACAGCCTTTCAATTCAATAGAGGTAAGACAAACTAGAAGAAGGGTAGATACAGTAAGTGACACTCTTTGTATTGTACTTACTTAGTAATTGTAATAGTAAAAAGAGTAGAAGATTAAGACATCCATTGTAATTAAAATTTTCAAGTATAGTAGATAGTCTTGGTAAGGGAGAGTCCCTACCACCGTAGATGTCCGTCACATTGACGGAACCACATAAATCTCGTGTATCCTTAATTTATGTGTTTTGAATTGAGTTGTGAATGCAATTAAAGTATCAGTCAACTCATAATCTAACGAAAACCTAAATAAGAACATCTGAATTGTCTATTAGACAAGGTGTCTGAAAGGTGACTCTGGGGAATATTGTGATTAATAGGTAGCAATAGATCTACCTTAGTCGAATGTAAGAAAGAGTTCGCTTTTAAGAACAGATTGAAGTTGTTCACTTTCCTGCAAATTGCGAATTGTGGTGATACTGATTCACCCCCCTTTTAGTATCACAAACTAGTAGATCTTAGGGTGAAGTTGGGAACTTCAATTGGTATCAGAGCACAGGTTCACCAGGATAAAACTCAACAGCTTGGTGTACTAGTTTGAAGAGCTCCAGAAGTTTTAACTTGTTCAACATACTGAGAAATGGACGCCAGTACCAGCACTAGCACTACTTACAGTAAAAAGGTTTCAATCTTCAACGGAACCAACTACCATATGTGGAGAGCGAGAATGTAGGTGGTATTTGCAACCATGGGCATGAACGTGGTGAAATCTGTACAGGAGGGTTTTGAGCCTCCAGAAGAAGGTAAAGATCCAACCCTAGATGAATTAAGACAGTTTGAGATAAATGGGAATGCCTCAAATGTCATCATTTCAGCATTGACAAATGCTGAATATGCTAAAGTTATGGACTGCAAATTTGCCAAGGAGATATGAGACAGATTGCAGAAAGTCTATGAAGGTGATGGCAGAATGAAGGAGGCCAAGCTTCAAGTTTTCAAGGAGAGATATGAATCTCTTAGAATGTAGAAAAATGAGATAGTCCAAGAGTTCTTCACCAGGGTTATTAATGCTGTAAACGATCTTAGAAGTCATGGGAAGAACAAGAAGGACTCATTTATTGTGAAGAAAATTCTGAAAATTCTGCCTGAGAGGTTTGCCTCAGAGGTGGCAGTCATAGAGGAGAGTAGAGATCTCAATTCTATGTCTCTGCATGATCTGCAGTGCAATCTCATTGCATATAAGATGAGAATAAAGTCAACTGAGAGCTCCTCAACGTCAAAGGTATTAAAGGAGGCAACTTTCAAAGTTATGAAACACTTGAAGATAAAAGAAGAGGAAGAATCATCCAGTAAGAATGATAATGATGATGAGGAAGAAAGTGAAGGTGAAGTGTTGGCATATTTCACAAGGAAATTCAAAAAGGGGTCTAAGAAGGGAAAAGGATAGTTATCCTTAAGATGTTATCGTTGTGGACAGACTGGACACTTTACTTCTTAGTGCAAAATGAAACTTGATGATAAAGATGAGGATGGTGATGATGAGCAGAATTCAAAATGGAGAAGACCATCATTCAAGTCAAGGAAGTCCAACAAGAAGATTGCTAGCCCACAGATGAAGAAAAAGAGAGGCTCATTCAAGAGTTATGTGAGCCAGACAAAAGAAGCCGATGAGGAGGAAGATGTAGACTCATCAGATGAGCATTCCTTTATGGCATCAACTCAAGGTGGTAGTTCAACCTCCGAAGAGGAAGAGGAGGTTGATGAAGAAGAACCAAATCTTGAAGCTGAGTTGGAAGCAACTTTAAAGGAGATAATCAAAAGGGGCAGAACCATAAAAAGGTTGGAGACCCACATAAAACAAGTTGAAACAAAGTCTGAAGAAGCTGAAAGTCAAAAGGATGAAATAAGAGCTGAACATATTGATTTGAAGAGAAGATTTGAAAAACAGATCAAAATATGTGAAGACCTGACTATGGAGCTTGGCTTAAAGACTTCAACAATTGAAGAAATGGAGATAGAGTTGCTGAGACTTCAGCAATAACTCCAAAGGAGTGAAGAGAACGTGCAGAAGCTTGAAATGATAGGAGAAACAAGTTCTGCAAGAGAAAAGAAGAATGAAAAGAAAGTGCAGCAATCTGAGGTTGCATTGCCTAAAGATAATAAGAATGTGCCACAGAAGTTGAAAGAGAAGGTTGTGACTCAGGAGAAGATAGCTGAGAATAAAGAGGATTTGAAGAAGCAACCTAGGGTGGCAAACAAAAATGAAGAAAAGAATGTCAGCCAGCAAAGGGCTATGGCTGAACAGAAGAAGGAGAAAAAGGTAGGTGAAATGAAAGCCATACAAGCAAAAAAGCCAGCCACGTTGCCTACACAGCAAGTAATGAACAAAAGAAAACAAGCTGTGATTAGACCCAAAAAGAGGCAGTTTCAAGGTCATTATCTTTATTGTGGAGTCTGGGGTCATAAGGCAAGTAACTGCTGGTGGAGAAGGCTAGTATATGTCTCCAACTTGAGAAGATATGATGCTGCATAAAGGGGGAGACAATACAAAATTCAGAGGAGAACACCTGTCGTGAGTTCTTGCACATACTGTAAAAAGCAAGGACACACTGACAAAGATTATTGGTGGAAGCCCAAACCAATGGTTTCAAAGAACAAGTTTGCTATATTGGGAGACTTGGAACAGTGTGAAAGGTGTGGGCAAGATGGCCATAATGCCAAGAGATGCATGACACTTCTCCCTGAGCAAGAGAAGACATTCAATGGCATAGTGAAAACAAGTGGTGTAGTCAAAGTTGAGAAAAAGGAGAAAGCTATCTTTCAGCCAATTCAAAAGAAGGAATATAAAGCTAAAAGGGAGGTGGCTAATATAGCTGAAATTGCACTCAAAGTTGACTACAAGGATAAGCAGTAGATCCTTGACAGTGGATGCACTTCACACATGACGGGAGACGAGTAAATTGTTAAAGCTAAACAAGTCAAGAGAAGGCAAAGTCAAGTTTGACAATGATGATTCACTCAACATCAGTGGTCAAGGGTCAGTAAATATTGGAAAAGGAAAGCTAAAAGATGTTATACATGTTGAAGGACTCAGATATAATCTAGCATTTATCAGCCAACTATGCAATGAAGACCATAAAGTGATACTCACAAAAATAGATTGCCAAGTAAAGAGTAAAGAAGGCAATACTGTTGCAGCTGGGAAAAGAACAACTGGAAATTTTTATGTAATTGATGAGGACAAGACAAACAGCTGTTTACTTACAAAAGAAGAAGAAAATCAACTTTGGCATCGAAAGCTAGGACACTTAACACAGAAGAACATGGGGAAGCTGACCACTACTCATGCAATCAGAGACATTCCAGACCTTAAGAGAGAGAGGGAATATGTCTACTTAGCATGCTCTAAAGGAAAACAGGTCAGAAAGAAGTATAAGACCAAAGAGGTCAGTTTTGAAGCAGTGCTTGACATTATGCATACTGATTTGTGTGGGCCAATGAGAACAAAAGGGTTGAATGGTGAGAGGTACTTCATCTTGTTTGTTGATGATTATTCCAGAAGAACCTGCATCATGCACCTCACATATAAGTTAGAAGTTTTGAAATGTTTCAAGAGATATAGAAGATTGGCTGAAAATGAGAGTGGAAAGAAGATTAAAGTATTGAGGTCAGATCAAGGCACTGAATTCATAAATGGAGCTTTTGAAGATTACCTTGAGAAGCATGGAATTCACCATCATATGGCAGCAGCAAGAACTCCTCAACAAAACGGGGTGGTAGAGAGGAAAAATAGAGTTGTGGTTGAAATGGTAAGAACTATACTGTTGGAATCCAAGGTTCACACAAGATTTTGGACAGAAGCAACATTTACAGCATTGCACCTATTGAACAGAGTTTCACTAAGGCCCAATACTAATAAGACTCCATATGAGCTATGAAGTGGGAAGAAGACAACAACCAAGTATCTTAGAATCTTTGGCAGCCCATGTTTTGTGAAGAACAAGGAGCAAAACTTGGGAAAATTCCATGCTAGGTTAGATGAAGCCATCTTTGTGGGATACTTAGCAAAGACAAAAGGTTACAGAGTTTTTTTGCATAAACTGGGAAAAGTGGTCACTTCCAGTGATGTGAGAATAGATGAAAATTGGAAAACAACGCATAATGGAGAAGTTGAGGATAGTGAAGAAGATGACTTCAAGATAGATGAAGAATCTAACCAACATGAAGAAGTGGGAAAAAAAGTAAGTTCAGACTCAGAGAAGAGTGAGTCTAAAGATGAAGGAGGAGATTCTCTTGCAACTAAGACTGTGCAAGAAAGAAAGACAAAGAAGACATGGACTAGTGCTCATCAAGGAAATCAGATAATAGGTGACCCATCAGTAGGAATTACAATAAGGAGAAGAATTGTGGGAGCTACTGCTTTACTCTCACAAGTTGAACCTAAATCTATTGAAGAGGCTGCACAAGACAAAGTCTGGATCAAAGCTATCAATGAGGAGCTGGATCAAATCGAGAAGAATGAAACATGAGACCTGGTTCCAAGACCCACTAACAAGAATGTCATAGGAACAAAATGGGTGTTTAAAAATAAACACAATAAGGATGGCAAGGTGGTGAGGAATAAGGCTAGGCTAGTTTGCAAAGGCTACACTCAGATAGAAGGAGTAGATGTTGATGAAACTTTTGCACCAATAGCAAAGTTGGAAACTATCAGAATGTTCTTAGCTTTGGTAGCATATAAGAGGTATAAAGTTTACCAGATGGATGTGAAATCAGCCTTTCTAAATGGGCTCCTAAAAGAAGAAGTGTATATTGAACAACCCGATGGCGTACAAATCAGCGAGAATGAGACACATGTGTGCAAGCTGAAGAAAGCCTTGTATGGTCTTAAACAAGCCCCAAGAGCATGGTATAGCAGGCTGGACGCATATTTGAGAAGGTTGAACTTCAGAAGAGGAACAGTTGATAATAACCTATATGTGTTCAACTCAGAGAAAGGCCAACTGATAACCATAGTATATGTAGATGACATCATCTTTGGAGGGGATCACTTTGAGCTATGCCAAAAATTTGCACAGAAGATGAGTGAGGAATTTGAGATGTCATTGATTGGCGAAATGACTTACTTTATTGGATTATAAATAAAACAATGTAAAGAAGGTATTTTTATTTCTCAGACAAAATATGCCAAAGAGATGCTGAAAAAGTTTGGCATGGAGGATAACAGACCTGTCAGCACCCCTATGACAGTGGGCTGTAAGTTAACAAAAGATCAGGAAGGAAGGAGTACAAGCCCTACAGAATACAGGAAGATGATAAGGAGCCTTTTATACCTTACAGCATCAAGGCCTGATCTCATGCAAGCTGTGTGCATCGCCAGCAGATTCTAAGCTGATCCTAAGGAATC
Organism: Bruguiera hainesii; assembly: GCA_023213295.1. Classification (NCBI taxonomy): domain Eukaryota; kingdom Viridiplantae; phylum Streptophyta; class Magnoliopsida; order Malpighiales; family Rhizophoraceae; genus Bruguiera; species Bruguiera hainesii. The sequence continues at coordinate 187,224 of JAHOYR010006079.1, forward strand.
TCATGTGTTAGCGGTGAAAAGAATCCTAAGATACCTTAAGGGGACACTGGAAATGGGCTTGTGGTATCATGTCATGGATTCTGTAAAACTACGAGTATACACTGATGCAGACTGGGCAGGAAGCACAGATGATAAAAAATCAACCAGTGGCTACAGCTTTTACTTGGGTTCAAAGTGTGTTGCATGGCTAAGTAGAAAGCAAAACAGTGTTACTTTGAGTACAGTATATGGCTGCTTGTGCAGCATGTACTCAGGTGATATAGATGCAAAGACAATTGGCCAATTTGGGTGTTGAAGTGAAGTTACCAGTGAGTGTACTTTGTGATAATCAAAGTGCAATTGATCTTAGCAAGAATCCAGTTCAACATTCAAGGAGCAAGCATATTGACATCCGGTATCACTTTATCAAGGATTAAGTGGAAGAGGGCATAATTCAGTTGGAGTATGTCGGTACTAAAGATCAAATCTCAGATATTCTAACTAAACCTTTGTCCACAGAGTTGTTTGAAAAGCATAGAATGAGTCTATCTGTGCAAATGCCTCCTCAAGCCTAAAGTTCAGGTGAATCCTCCATTTCTACTTTGCAGGTTTTTCAAATTTGTAATTGGTTGGCAAAGGGGGAGAGAAGCAACAGTGCAGGGGGAGCTGTTAAGGAAGGGGGAGTGCATATTTAGGGGGAGATGTAATCCATCTGCTTCTGGATTATTACTCTAAGAAGATTATGAAAGACTGCTGCATAATGGCTTTTGTTATGAATGTTGCCAACAATTACAAAGGGGGAGATTGTTGTTCCCACAGCCTTGTATGGGTTGTAACTGTTGTCAACTAGGGTTAAGTGTGCAAGAGAGTAAAGTCACATGGAAGGGCAAGAAAGTAAATCAACCATGTAAGCCCTATTAGGGTTTCATGGAAGAGAGTATATAAAGGCCTTGGAAGACAAAACTAGGGCAGAGGGCCAATACAATTGAAAAAACAGCAACCCTACAACAACCGGCCAAAAAGGAAGAGAGAGCAGAACGACAAAAGATCAGAAATGACACCACTGGGAGAGCAAACCAGAACGTGCGACCTCCCGCAAGCAAACCAGAAACACATCCTGCAAGCAAACCAGAAACGCACAACCAGCAAGAGGAGAAATAAGAAACAGACCACCCGGAAGAGAAGACAGCAGACCTGGTATCCGTGAGACCACCCAGAAGAGAAGACAACAGACCTAGTATCTGTGAGACCACTCGGAAGAGAAGACAGCAGACCTAGTATCCGTGAGACCACTCAGAAGAGAAGACAGCAGACTAGAAGCATGAGGCAGGCTGAGAGACGTGAACCAGAAAAACCAGTAGCGTGAAGCAGGCTAAGAGACGTGAAACAGCAGACCAGAAGCGTGAGACCAGAACGTGCAACGGCATGACTGATCAGAAGCATGGGGCAGGCCGTGAGATGTGAAAAGGCAGACCAAAAGCTTGAGTGCAAGCTGTGAAACCGTGAGACAGTAAAAGCAGGAGTTGTGTGAAACAACCTAGAGAAGGAATTTGGCGAAACATTAGAAAGAACTCAACATATTTCCAGATTTCTTTAAGGTTAGAGAGCGTTGCGGTGAACTTCTAAATGACAATGGAGTAGCCTTTCAATTCAATAGAGACAAGACAAGCTAGAAGAAGGGTAGACACAGTAAGTGACACTCTGTGTATTGTACTTACTTAGTAATCGCAATAGTGAAAGGAGCAGAAGATTAATACATCCATTGTAACTGGAATTTTCAAGTATAGTGGATAATCTCGGTAAGGGAGAGTCCCTACCACCGTGGATGTATGTCACGTTGACGGAACCACGTAAATCTCGCGTGTCCTAATTTGCTTTATGTTCTGTGTTTTGAATTGAGTTGTGAATGCAGCTAAAGTATCAGCCAACCCATAACCTAACGAAGACCTAAACAAGAATATCCGAATTGTCTATTAGGCAAGGTGTCTGAAAGGTGACTTTGGGGACTATTGTGATTAATAGGTAGCAATAGATCTATCTTAATCGAATCTAAGAAAGAGTTCGCTTTTAAGAGGAAATTGAAATTGTTCACTTTCCTGCAAATTGCGAATTGTGGTGATACTGATTCACCCCCCTCTTAGTATCATAAACTAGTAGATCTTAAGGTGAAGTTGGGAACTTCAAATACGATGGTGATAGTATCATAAAAAGAAATTTATATGGAATGTCAAAGAATCAAATTTTTATTGTACTTTATTATATGATAATATTTGTTACTACTACAAAAATTATAGGAGGTAAATCTAATATCCAAATAATGAGATTTATAGTGAATAAATTTGCTAGATAGTTTAAAAATTGATAGTATTTTATTTAACAAATGAAGATAAATTTTGAATATTTAATATTATTAAAATAGAACAAAGCGTGCAAATATGTGATAGATTAATACACTAATTTATATAATTATTAATTATTTTATTGATTCAACTATCTTATTAGTAGACAAAACATATAAACAATTCATTAATTTGAGGTGTTTGGATCTGTCTCACTTTAACTAATACAAAAATGTCTTTTTCTCTAAAATCTTTACAAGATAAGGTAGAGTATGTTTTGAAAAGAAAAATTTTTGTTTGAATTATACTTATCAAGTTTTTTGAAAGAGTAAAAAATAAATTAAAATTCTATTATGGTAGAGTTATTAATTATTCTAATTATACCTTTGAAGAATTAGTCACTAAAGTGATAGGTGAAGGAGTTAAATTCTGTAATGAAATAAAATTATATAGATAATTATAAAATGAAAAAACTCAAGGTAAAAAAGATTTAAGAAACTTTTGTAAACAAATAAGTTATCCATCAATAAAATATTCTAAGAAATTTACTAAGAAGAGTTATAAATTCATATCTCAAAAAGAATCATTTTATGAAAAGGGAAAATCAAAAGAAATGAAAAGGCCTATTCCACAAAAAAAGAAAAAGAAAAAGAAAATAATTATTTGTTATAAATGTGAAAAAATAAGGTATTATTCTAATAAATGTAAAATGAAATAGAAAATTCAAAAATTATCTATAGATGAAAATCTTAAGAGATCATTAATGTATATCTTCTTATCAGAAGATGAATCTAAAGAATTAGAGTTAGAAGTAAATTTTCTAAAGAAAAAAACCACCTCTAAAGAAGAATCTAATAATAGTTATGACAGTTAGTACAATTGTTATCAAGATTTATGTAAAAATAATGGCTTATTAGTTCTCATAAAAGAAGATAAATTTGATATTAGATCTTATTGATAAAATTATAAATTCAAAAGAAAAAAAAAAGAGAACAGTTAGAAAAATATCTTCATCTATCTTTTAGGCTTTTACTATAGACCAAAATGATCAAAATATATAATTACAAATTTACTAATGAATGGATGCAAAATACGATTCACTAGTTGTATAAAAGTACTTGGTGCATTAGTGAGACCAAATAACATAACAAGTCATTTATACAAAAAATACTTAGTTTTGAAAGTTGTTATTCACTCATCTCCCTCTCTTATCCTAATATGGTGATATCTATTTTTTAAATCAATTTTAGAAAAAATACATGAATCATGCAATTCATTCAACATGTCATCTAACTTAAGTATGAGGTGACAATACTTTATAGTGATTTTGTTGATCACTTGATAGTCAACACACATCCTTCAAGTCTTATCTTTCTTAGGTATAAATAAGACATGAACAACACAAAAACTCATACTTTTCCTCACATATCCTTTCAAAATAAGTTCCTCAGTTGACCTTTAAAGCTTCTCAGTTGACATTTGAAGCTCCTCTATCTCCTTAGGATTACTTCTATATGCTGGCCAATTTGGGATGCATACACCAGAGATGAAATTAATTTGATGTTCAATTTCTCTTTTATGTGGCAATCCACTTAGGACATCACCAGAGAATACATTTTCAAATTCCTACTATAGAGCAATAATAATACTAGGTAAAAGTAGGTCAAACTTGTTAGTATTAAAATAAACCTCTCTATACAAAAGTACGATCATAAACTATTTTGCATAAAATGCTCTTTTCATATCATATTCTTTTACATAAAAACTTTCTATTTTATTCTCTCTTTTGTCTCCTCACATTTTTTTCTCCTCTTTTCTCTCTTTTTTTCAATCTGTTTTTTCTATTCACTCTCATTTTTAATCTTTAACTGATCTTTATAAACTTGTTGAGGTGATAATGGTATAAGAGTGACGAGTTTTTCATTGATTACAAAGGAATATCAATTCTTGAAGTCATCATGCATAACTTGCTTATCAAATTGCCACGATCTTCCTAATAGAATATGACCCACATGTATAGGTGCAATATCACATAAAACTTTATCATGATATCTTCTGATAGAAAATAATACAAGCAATTACTTATTTACCTCGACTTCTCCACTCTTATTCAACTATTAAAACTATGACCTAAGATACTTTATATTTGGTAAATTCAACTTTTCAACTATAGTTGTACTAGTAACATTAATGCAACTTCTATTATCAATAATCATACTACATACTTTATCTTTGATGAGACACCCTATTTAAAAGATGTTATCTCATTGCACCTCATTTTCTTCCTTCACTTATACATTCAATACTCGCCTTGTGATGAGAGTTACTCCATTAATCGGATAATCCTCTCGATTACTTTTACCCTTTGATAATTGCATAGAATCATTATTTGATTCACTCGCAGTTTCAACATCACCGTTACTTCTCAAAATCATTGCACACTTATTCGAACATTAAGATGCAATGTAACTCTTGCCTAAACACTTAAAACATTTAACATCTCTATTTCTACTTGGTTGAGAGTTAGAATTACCTACCTCCTTGTTAGAACACACATTATTGCACTTGGATAGTTCTACTTTGGACTTGTAATTAGCTTTTTCATCCCTTTTACTCCAATTTGGCTTCCAAGATGAGGTAGAACCCGAATTCTACCCAAACCGTGTGTAACCCTTTCATTTAAGTTGTCTTTCAACTTTCATTGTCATGTGCACCATACTTTATAATTTCATATAATGTTGCAATTTAACTACGTTGGTTATTTCTCTATTTAGCCATTGCAGAAATCAAGTATGGTTGCTTCTCTATTTTTTTCTACATTTGCACTAATCATGACAACCTTTGTCTTCTTGTGGTAGTCCTCTGCACTTTTAGTGCCCTAAGTGAGCCCTTATAGCCTTTGGTACAACCCCTTGTAATAATGATTAGGGACAAACTCCTCCTCATGATAGCCTTCATCTCCTCCCATGTATCAATAGGCCGCTCGCAATTCCTTCTCCTAATCAAAACAAGTTGATTCCACCAAATAATAAGTAAATTCAATGACAACAAGTTTTACCTTTTTCTCCTTAAAATAATTGTGGAAGTCAAAAATCAATTCAACCTTATTCTCCTATTCTAGGTATGCATTAAGATCATTCTTACCTTGAAATGAAAGAATTGTCATTTTAATATTGCCTAAATCACGATCATATATGTCTTGTCTCCCAAAATCTCTTAGATCCCTTCTATTGTTAGTAGTTTTAACCACAATAGTTTGATCATCGAATTCATCTTCTACATCATTTTCATGGTCATTGGCATGTCTCTCAATTGCCTTATTGTTTTTAGAGCCTCATATTCCTTATACCTCCTTTGCAACTCTGCTATTGTATTAGTTTGCTCCTCCATCCTTTTTCTCATATCATCAAATCTGATATTCATACGCTCAAATTATTGTCACATAGCTTTGATCACGAAGGACACATCACAAACTCCCTCCTGAGCTGCACTTTTGTCTATGGAAGTCACAATAATACTTTTGTACAAAATGATTAGAATACTTCACAGAACACTCCCTTGTGTGTTTCACTCGAAAAAAGAGGTGTTACTCTCCCTCGTGTTTATACTTTTTATGACTTTTTCTTCATATGAACTTGTATTTTTATCTTTTACCACTTAAATTTCCCTTTTCGGCTCTTTAAAGAACTAAACAAACAAAATCAAAAGGATTGATTTTGAATAAAATAAGACAAATGATATAAAATTGAACAAATTGAAGAATAAGGAGTCAAAAAAATAAAAAAGGATATTAAGGAAAATGAATTTAATGAACTAAACTCACAAAAATCAAGATAGGGAGTTAAACGTAGAGGACAAATTTGGATAACAAAATAAGAAAATAGATGGCAAAATTGGAATTGAGTAAGAAAACTATGTTATTATTATAGTTAATATGATCAAACTATTAACTTTTGTCAATAATTTGAATTTAATATTTTCTTTCTTTTGTTCCTTTTCTTTTTCTTTTCTTCTTTTTCTTTTTGTTGTTGTTTCTTTTTTTTTTCTTTGCTATTTCTTTTTTTTGTTTCCTTTTCTTTTGCTCAACACAAAAAAATAGTGAAATACTTAAATACAACAATTGGAATTGAAATTAACACATTTTTTATAATTATGATCTCAAACAAACAAGCAAAGAGAGAATGATTGCAAGCAAACAAATTAGTGCATTTGAATGGTAATGCACTTCATAGACAAACTAAACAAAAATAAATAAATCACAAGGTATAAAACTGAAGAATGAGTTGATTTAACTTGATTTAGAGCTGGACTTTGATACCAACTAATGTGGAAAACCCCAAAAAAATGTGGTTTAGGGACTTAACCCATGTAAGGAATTAAAGAATAATCAGGAAAGTTAAATTAAACTTTAATAACACAAATCCTAGACCCAACATTCAGAGGAACATGAATTTGGGGTATTTAAGAAGAATATGGACACTACATTCCATAAAAAAAGGAATTATGAGTGATAAGTCGTGTTGAACGCTACAAGAAGAAGTACCTCTTAATAAATTCTTTACTTCTCAAAAGAACCAAGGGAGAAAACCCTTGCTTCTATTTTACTCAAAATTGTCTAATGTTCTAAAACTTACAAGGAGGTGTCGATTTATAGTTTAAGACATCAATTTTAAAGAGTTACAAATTCTTATTTAAGACAAATCCTTATTTAGGAGGAATTTCTATTTAAGGACAAATTCCAGTATAGACAATAAACTCTTATTTAAGAGTGAATGTTACTATTTAGTCCTGACCTATTAGATATTCCAATCATATTAATAAGGTCTGGACTCTCTTTTAAACTTGAACTTGCACCATTTAAAGTTTGGTTGACCTAAATATCCTCAATTAGTCCATTTAGTAGCTCTTTCATCTTTTGGCTTTAACTCGTGTAATTGAACCTTTTGGAATATGCAATGGACCTTTTGCATCTTTTGAAGTTTTTCACCCATCATCTCTAAGGTTCTCATCACACAAAGTCTTCCAGAAATAACTTAAGAACTTTATATTCTAATCTAAAATAATACTCTGAGGCATGCCATACAGATGTACTACTTCTCTAAAGAATAATTCAGCCACATTGTTTGTATCGTCAATTTTATGGCATGGGAGGAAGCGCGTCATCTTTAAAAATTTGTCAGCAACAATAAATACAAAATTCGTATCCTTTTTTTTTGACTACGATAGCCCTAGTATAAAATTCATAGATAAATTAACTCAAGGATGACTAAGTATAGGTAAAGAGGTGTACAAGTCATGCAGTAAAACTTTAAATTTAGTATGTTTGCATGTTATGCATTTCTCACATACCCTTTTAACAACTTGTTTCATGTGTGGCCAAAAAAAATATTTAGCTAAAACATTTAGGGTTTTTCTAACTCTGAAATGACCTATTAGACCACCCTCATGAACTTCTCTCACAACCAACTCCCTCAAAGAACTTATAAACACTTATAAATGATTTTTCCTAAATAAGAAACACTCATGCCTATAAAATTTTTCAAAAACTGACTTCTCATATACTCTATACACATTAACAAAGTTAGGATTTTTCACATGTAAATCTTTAATATATTCAAATTCTAATAATTTTGCAGTGAGTGTAGAGATAAAGACATACCTAGAAGATAATGCATTAGATACCACATTTTTCTTACCTTATTTATATTTGATGATGTAGGGAAATGTCTCAATCAATTTGACCCACTTGGTGATGGAAGCCATATTATACTAACTCAAATCAACAAGAGAGTTGATACTTTGCAAAACCATAAAGGACCAATGACAAGGGTAAGGTTAAAGAAAATAAAAGAAACTCTCAACGACTTGTTGTGCGACATTTACTATCAGAAAGTTGCTAGGTATGAGTTAAGGATGACAGAGGCTTTACTAGGGCTTACAAATGTGTCATCTGTGGAGGAATTTGAAAACCATGACCTTGGGAAGGAAGTTGATTTTGGGAGCCCATGTTTGGACATTTAAATGGGTTATTTTCATGAGTTTTTATTATTATTTAGTGGGTTGGACGAATTTTCTTAATAAGTCCATCTTATTAGCTAAAGTTTTAAGGGTTAGCATATAAAAAGGGTGGCTGGAGGGGAGGGCGGTAGATTGGAGGAATTTCCTTAATAAGCTCATCTTATTAGTTAGGGTTTTTGGGGGTTAGCATATAAAAAGGGTAGCTGGAGGGGAGGACAACAGATGATGAATGTATGAGCTATTTTTTCTAGTTCTTTGAGAACTAATTTTGAACTTTTATACTTGAATGTGTTGGTTCAATAGACTTATCTTTAACATTGTTGTTGTTAGGAGTGAAATTTGAATCTTATAGTTTTGGTTTGTGATTGTTTATAATCATTAGGTCAGAACTCCAAATCCCTTAACTTTTATTAGAACGATCCTATACCAACATTGGTGTTGGGTTCCATTTACAAATAATCAGAGTTCGTATCATTTGGTATCAGAACTGTATTTTTTACTCAGGTTAGTTATACTTTTGTTATCATCTCTTTCGTATATTCTTCATTGTTGGTTGAATAATTAAAAAAAAAAAATCGTGTATTTCTTAGGTTGCCTTTCTGCTATTCGTTTCTTCTATAAAAATACCCATTAGTTAACTAAAAAAAAAAAAAGCTTCATTGCTCAATTGGTCATTTACTCAATTATATTTGATAATTGATTATTGTCCGATTATACTACTCATATCATTGAATTCCTTCTCATTCTGTTTGTTTTATTGCCCATTTTCTCGATCGTGTCATTTCTCTAAAGAGGTAAGTCTAGGATTAATATATTCAAGTTTTGTTTGTTCTAAATTTAATTTGTTTGGAACTATTGAAAGAGCTTTTAAAGTCTTGCAATTCATTGTGTGAAACACGAGAGTTGAGGACTATTATAGTTGAGTAGAGAGCAAACACGTAAGGGAGTGAGTTTTGTGAGATATATTCTTTATTTACTAACAATCTTGCATATACAATATCTAATATTAAAAAAGACAGTTTCCCACATAAAGAAGAGGAAGAAGTTGTTCCATGAAATCCTTAGAGTATAAGTTTGATAGGATTGATTAAATGTTTTAGGAAGTTTGAGACAGGATAGAGAAAATAGACGAGGAATCGAGTGTCAATCCTAAGAGGCCAGCTGAGAGGGTCATAAAGGAGTAATTTGAACATGACTTTGGTGAAGATGGTGATGATTATTATGATGACGGTAATAATGCTAGTAAAAACTTCAGAGGTGGATTTAGAGGAGGACGTGGTAATCGAAATGGTAGGGGAGTAAGAGGCAATGAAAATGTTTATGATAGGTACAATGGAGGTTGGGATAATAGAAATAGAATGGAGGAAGGAGTAGATAAAAATCTCAGTAGTATTAAAATGAAAATACCTTCTCTAATGTCTATTTGGATTGGAAACGAAGGGTAGAATTAATATATGAGTGCCACAGGAGTGCCACAACTTCTCTAAGGAGAATAAAGTGAAGTTAGCTGTGGCTGAGTTTACTAATTATGTTGTCTTATGGTGGGACTAGCAAGTTAACACCAGGAGAAGAAATTTTGAGAGAATCGTAGAAACTTTGAATAAGTTGAAAATTGTGATGAGAAGAAGATTTGTTCGCAACTCTTATTATGGGGATTTGTATAATAAGTTGCAAAATCTTACACAAGGTTCTAAGAATGTGGAAGAGTACCATAAGGAAATAAAAGTTGCTATGGTTAGGGCAAATGTAATAGAGGATAGGGAGGCAACCATGGCTAGGTTCCTCCAAGGGTTGAATAGAAGCATAACTGATATGGTAGAACTGCAACACTATGTAGAGTTTGAAGACATGGTACACATTGGTATGAAAGTTGAGAGGTAGGAGTACTTCTAGATATAATTAGAACTTAGGTTCATCTTTTTGGAAGTCGAATTGGGGGAAGAAGGAAGAGAAGATGACTTCTAAGGTTAAAACCAATTCACGTAGACCCCAAATTAGTGGGGGGTAGCTTGGAAAGGGGCAAATTTGAAGAAAAACTTGAGGGCACCCAAAGAAAAACTATAGACATCAAATGCTTTAGATGTCTAGGTAGGGATTATGTGATTTCATAATGTCCTAAAAAGAGAACCATATACCTTAAGGAGAATGGTGACTATTTGTCTGGTAGTGATGCTAGTGATGAAGACCAAATGCCGCCACTAAAGGATGCTAGTGATGTTGATGAAGGGATAGAGTATCCAAAGTATGATGGAAGGCTTTTAATAGTAAGGAGAGCCCTTAGTGTGCAGGTTAAGGAGGAGGATGATGTTGAGATGTAGTGGAAAAATATTTTTTATACTCGATATTTAGTTCAAGATAGACTCTATTACTTGATCATCGATGGAGGTAGTTGCACTAATGTAGCCAGTACAGAGTTGGTGGAAAAATTGAATTTGCCTACAACCAAACATCCTATACCATATAATTTGCAATGGTTGAATGACAGTGAAGTGGTGAAAATGACTAAACAAGTTGTGGTTCCATTTTCCATTGGTAAATATAAGGACAAGTTGTTTTGTAATGTTATACCTATGCAAGCCAAGCATTTGTTATTGGGCCGTTTTTGGCAATTTGATAGAAAAGTTTTGCATGATGATTACAAGAATCGTTATTCTTTCACCATGGATGAAAAATCATTTACACTTGTTTCATTGACTCCAAAACAGGTGTATGAAGACCAAATGAGACTTTATGAAAGTGAGCAAAAAAGAAGGAGTGAAAAGAAAGAGAGTCGAGAGAAAAGAAAGTAAAGGAGAGAAAAAGAAGGTAAATGCATGTGAGAGTACTAAGTACAAGGGTTGCCAGGTTTATAAGAGTGAAGATGAAAGAAAACAAATAAGTGTGTTTGCAAAAGGAGCAGATGTTAGGGTTTCCTTCCAAGCGAGGCAACAAATAATCTTAATCCTTTACAAGGATTCTTATTTTTCTAACATTGACCTTGATTCGTCTTTACTTAGTGCTATTTCATCTTTATTGTAGGATTATAATGATGTATTCCCTAAGGAGATCCTAGATGGTTTACCACCAAGGAGAGGGATTAAACACCACATTGATCTTATTCCTAAGGCTCCCCTTCCCAATAAGCCAGTGTATATAAGTAATCTTGAGGAGACAAAAGAGCTTCAGAGGCAAGTTGATGAGTTGATGAAGAAGGGATATATAAGGGAGAGCATGAGTCCATGTGCAGTGCCAGTGTTGCTTGTGCCAAAGAAAGATTGATCTTAGAGGATGTGTGTTGATTGTAGAGCTATCAACAAAATAACAGTTAAGTATTGACATCTTATACCCAGGCTTGATGATATGCTAGATGAATTACATGGTGCATGTTACTTCTCTAAAATTGACCTTAAGAGTGGGTATCATCAAATTAGGATGAGGGAAGGAGATGAATGGAAAACTGCCTTCAAGACCAAGTATGGTTGTATGAATGGTTAGTTATGCCCTTTGGTTTGACTAATGCACCTAGTACTTTTATGAGATTAATGAATCATATTTTGAGACCTTTCTTAGGAAAATTTGTTATGGCTTATTTTGATGACATATTAGTATACAGTAAAAATTTAGAAGAGCATGTTGAACATTTGCATTGTGTAGTTGATGTTTTGAGGAAAGTGAAATTGTATGCCAATTTGAAGAAATGTGATTTTTGCAAGGATTATGTTATTTTCTTGGGTTATGTTGTGTCTGCTTATGACATAGAGGTTGATAAAGAGAAGATTAAGGTAATTCAAGAATGACTTACACCTAAGAGTATGAGTGATGTGAAGAGTTTCCATGGTTTGACTAGCTTTTATAAGAGGTTCATTAAGGATTTTAGTACCATAACTGCACCATTGAATGAAGTGATTAAAACGAGTGTGGGTTTCAAGTGGAATGAAGAACAACAAGATGCCTTCGATTTACTTAAGTCTAAGTTATGTAATACACCACTTCTTGCTTTGCCTAATTTTTCTAAGATTTTTGAAATTAAATGTGATGCATCAGACATTGGGATTGGGGGAGTTCTCATACGAGAGAAATGACCTATTACATTCTTTAATGAGAAGTTGAGTGAGGTAACATTGAATTATCCAACTTACGATAAAAAAATCTATGCACTTGTTAGGACTTTAGAAACATGGTAGCATTACCTTTGGCCCAAGGAGTTTGTAATTCATATTGATAATGAGTATTTAAAATACTTGAAGGGGTAAGGTAAGTTGAATGGGAGACTTGCAAAATAGGTTCAATTTTTTGAAATTTTTCCTTATATAATTCAATACAAATCAGGTAAGGAAAATGTTGTTGTTGATGCATTGTCATGCAGGTACACATTGATTAGCATTTTAAGCGTTAAGTTGCTGGGGTTTGAGGACATTATTGATTTGTATGCTAATGATATTGACTTTAGTAACGTATATGCTGCATGTGAGAAAACTGCATTTGGTAAATTCTATAGACATGAGAGGGTGTTTGTTTAAATTTGTATTCCTCAAGGGTCTATGAGAATATTACTTGTGAGAGAAACTCATGGGGGTAGTTTAATGGGACACTTTGGCATTCAAAATACTTTTGATGTTTTAAATGAACATTTCTTTTGGCCATATATGAAAAGAGATGTTGAAAAAACCTGTACCAAGTGTATTTTTGTAGACAAGTTAAGTTTAGGGTTTTGCCCCATAGTAAGTATATGCCCTTAGAAATTCCTTGTGAACCTTGGACCAATATTTCTATGGATTTTATTCTTGGGTTACCTAGGTCCAAGAAGGGCTGAGATTTTATTCTTATTGTAGTTGACAAGCTTTCAAAGATGGTGCATTTCATTGCTTGCACTAAAATGGATGATGTCACACACGTTGCAAACTTATTTTTTAGAGAGATTGTTCACCTACATGGAGTGCTAAAGAGTATTGTGTCAGAGCGCGATGCAAAATTTTTGAGCCATTTTTGGAAAACATTGTTGGGTAAAGCTTGGAACAAAGTTGTTGTTTTCTACAACTTGCCATCCATAAACCGATGGACAGACTGAGGTGGTAAATTGAACTCTTTGTACATTATTACATGTTGTTATTGGTAAAAACTTTAGAACTTAGGAAGAATGTTTGCCTTTTGTGGAGTTTGTCTATAATCATGTTATTCATAGTGCCACAGGTTATTCTCCTTTCGAGCTTGTTTATGGTTTTAATCCATTATCTCCTTTGGATTTAGTACCATTACCTATACAAGATAGGGTTAATTTTGATGGGAAAAAGATGGTTGAAGTGGTTAGGCAACTTCATGAGAAAGCTAAGCTTAACATTGAGAAAAAAACCAAACAATATGAAACACAAGCCAACAAAGGTCGTAGGCATATCACTTTTGAACCTAGTGATTGGGTTTGGGTACATTTGCAGAAGGATAGATTTTGTATGCAAAGGAAATCAAAGTTGCAACCAAGGGGAGATGGTCATTTTCAAGTGGTGGCAAGAGTCAACGATAATGCATATAAACTAGATTTGCCAGCATATAAACTTGATTTGCTAGGTGAGTATAATGTGAGTGTAACATTTAATGTTTCTAACCTTTCTCCTTTTCTCTTTGATGATGTAGGTGCTGATTTGAGAACAAATCATTTTGAGGAGAGCGAAAATGATAGAAGCCATATTGTACCAGCTTAAATTAACAAGGGACGAGTTAAGGATGACGAAGGCTTCATGATGCGGAAAACCCCCAAAAGACATGGCTTAGGGACCCAACGCACATAATGAGTCAAAGAACAACCAGGAAAGCTAAATCAGAGTTTAATAACACAAACCCTAGACCTAATATTCGAAGGAACATGAACCTAGGGTATTCAAGAAGGATATGGATGCCACACTCCAGAAAAGAAAGGAATTGGGAGTGATAAGTCGATTTGAACGCCACAAGAAGAATTACCTCTTGATAAGTTCTTCAGTTCTTAAAAGAATCGAGGGAGAAAAACCCTTGCTGTTTATTTCACTCAAAGTTGTCTGATTTCTTGATTGTCTAATTTCCAAAGCTTACACATGGTGCCTATTTATGAGCTTAGATAACAATCCTAAAGAGGCAAAATTCCTATTTAGGAGAAATCCCTATTTTGGGGGAATTTCGGACTAATTCCAGCACATACAATAAACTCCTATTTAGGAGTGAATGCTATCACTTAGTCTAACTCATTAAGTAGTCCAATTATATTAATTAGGCCTAAGCTCTTTTTAAAACTTGAATTCGCACCATTTGAACTTTGGTTGGCCTGAATGTCCAGAATCAGCCCATTTAGTGCTTCTTTAATCTTTCTGGCCCTAACTCGTGTTATTGGGCCTTCTGGAATGTGCAATGAACCTCTTGCATCCATTGAAACTCTAGGTCGTGTTATTGGGCCTTCTAGAATGTGCAATGGACCTCTTGCATCAATTGAAGTTCTAGCTCGTGTTATTGGGCCTTCTCGAATATGCAATGGACCTCTTGCATCAATTGAAGCTCTAGCTCGTGTCATTGGGCCTTCTTGAATGTGCAATGGACATTTTGCATCCTTTAAAACCTTCCACCCATCATCTCCATGGTTCTCATCATTCCCCCTTTCCTCAAAAAGATTCGTCCTCGAATCATCACCTTGTTTATACTTGATTATGTAGGGAAAGGTCTGAATGAATTTGATCCACTTGGCATGCCTTCTGTTCAACTTTCCTCGTACAAGTAGGATAGGAACTGCACATTGACTCATGCTTTCCCTCACATATCCTTTGAAAATAAGTTCTTCAACCTGTCTTTTATGCTCCTTTGTCTCCTCAAGATTACTATTATATGCTGACCGGTTTGGGATGGATGAACTAGGGATGAAAACAATTTGATTCTTAATTCCTCTCTTAGGTAGCAATCCACTTGGGACATCATCATGAAATTCATATTCAAATTCCTGCAATAGAACAACAACAACACTAGACAAAGATGACTCAAACTTTTTAGTGTTAAAATAAGTCACTTTATACAAAAGTATGATCATAGGTTGTTTGACAAATATTGCTCTTTGTACATCACTTTCTTTTGCATAGGAACTTTCTGTCTTCTTCTCTTTCTCTTGTGTTCTCACGTTTTCTCCTCTCTTTTCTCTTTTTTCCATCTCTCTTTTCTGTTCACTCTCAGTTTTAATCCTTAATTGATCCTCATAAGCTTGTTAAGGTGATAATGGTACAAGAGTGACGGGTTTATCATTCATTACAAAGGAATATCGATTCTTGAATCCATCTTACATAACTCATTTGTCAAACTGCCATGACCTTCCTAATAGAATATGGCTTGCTTGCATAGGCACAACATCACATAAAACTTCATCACGGTACCTTCCAATAGAAAATGATATGAGTACTTGCTTATTTACCTTGACTTCACCACTCTCATTCAACCATTGCAGCTTATATGGCCTAGGATGCTTCATAGTAGGTAAATTCAGCTTCTCAACCATAGTTATGCTAGCAACATTAGTGCAACTCCCACCATCAATAATCATACTACATACCTTATCTTTGACGAAACACCTTGTCTGAAAGATGTTATCTCGTTGCACCTCGTTTTCTTCCTTTACTTGCACATTCAATGCTTGCCTTGTGATGAGAGCTACTTGATTAATTGGATACTTCTCTCCATCACTTTCACCCCTTGTTGATGGCACAAAATCATCATCTTCATGGTCATAGGCACGTTTCAATTGCCTTCTTGCTTTAGGAGCCTTATATTCTTCATACCTCCTTTGCAACTCTGACATTGTATTAGCTTGCTCCTCCATCATCTCTTTCATATCATCAAATCTGGTATTCAAGTGCTCAAATTGTTGTTGCATAATTTTGATCATGAAGGACATGTCAACAGCTCCCTCCTGAGCAGCACCTTTGCGTTTTGAAGTCATATTATTTTTTTTTCTGATTTAGAGTCAACTGATTTAGAGCCGAGCTCTGATACCAACTAATGCGGAAAACTCCCAAAAGACGTGGCTTAGGGACCCAATGCAGACAATGAATCAAAGAACAACCAGGAAAGCTAAATTAGAGTTTAATAACACAAACCCTAGACCCAATATTCGAAGGAACACGAACCTAGGGTATTCAAGAAGGATATGGATGTCACACTCCAGAAAAGAAAGGAATTAGGAGTGATAAGTTGATTTGAATGCCACAAGAAGAATTACCTCTTGATAAGTTCTTCAGTTCTTAAAAGAACCGAGGGAGAAAAACCCTTGCTGTTTATTTCACTCAAAGTTGTTTGATTTCTTGATTGTCTGATTTCCAAAGCTTACAAGGGGTGCCTATTTATAGGCTTAGATAATAATCCTAAAGAGGCAAAATTCCTATTTAGGAGAAATCCCTATTTTGGGGGAATTTCAGACTAATTCCAGCACATACAATAAACTCCTATTTAGGAGTGAATGCTATCACTTAGTCTAACTCATTAAGTAGTCCAATTATATTAATTAGGCCTAGGCTCTCTTGAAAACTTGAATTCGCACCATTTGAACCTTGGTTGGCCTGAATGTCCAGAATCAGCCCATTTAGTGCTTCTTTAATCTTTCTGGCCCTAACTCGTGTTATTGGGCCTTCTGGAATGTGCAATGGACCTCTTGCATCCATTGAAATTCTAGGTCGTGTTATTGGGCCTTTTGGAATGTGCAATGAACCTCTTGCATCAATTAAAGCTCTAGCTCGTGTTATTGGGCCTTCTCGAATGTGCAATGGACCTCTTGCATCAATTAAAGCTCTAGCTTGTGTTATTAGGCCTTCTTGAATGTGCAATGGACGTTTTGCATCCTTTAAAACCTTCCACCCATCATCTCCACGGTTCTCATCACTTCACTAGGGCTTGCAAATGTGTCACATGTGGAGGAATTTGAGAACGATGACCTTAAAAAGGAAGTTGGATTTAGGAGCCCATGTTTAGGTATTTAAATGTGTTATTTTCATGGGTTTTTATTATTATTTAGTGGGTTGGACGAATTTCTTTAGTAAGTCTATCTTATTAACTAGGGTTTTCAGGGTTAGCATATAAAAAGGGTGGCTAGAGGGGAGGACGACAGATTGGACGACTTTCCTTAATAAGCCCATCTTATTAGTTAGAGTTTTTGGGGGTTACCATATAAAAAGGGTGGTTGGAGGGGAGGACGGCAGATAATGAATGTATGAGCTATTTTCTTTGGTTCTTTAAGAACTAATTCTGAATTTTCATACTTGAGCGTGTTGGTTCAATAGACTTATCTTCTTCAACATTGTTGTTGTTAGGAGTGGCATCTGGATCTTATAGTTTTGGTTTGTGGTTGTTTATAATCAATGGGTCAGAACTCCAAATCCCTTAACCTTTGTTAGAACGATCCTATACTAACATTGGTGTTGGGTTTTATTTACAATTAATCGGAATTCGTATCACTTGGCATGTCTTTTGTTCAAATTTCCTTATCCCTTTGAATGCATCTAGGATTCATGGTTAGGATGGATGAGAAACTCCTTAGGCCAAAAGTAGTATTAGCATGTCTTCAAAACCTATACCAATGCATCCATGTCTTTATCATAAGTGGTATAATTAAAACCTACTATACTTAGGTTTTCACTAAAGTAGGTGTCTTTCTTACATCAAAATAACTCTAATGCCAATAGTTGAAGTATCGCACTTAATCTTGATAGTTTTTGCAAAGTGAGGTAAAATAAGTAAATGTGCAGAACTTAATTTTCCTTAATATAATTAAAAACCTTGTCTTGATTACTTTCCCACTTAAAACATATGTTCTTTATAATAACCACAGTTAGTGGTGCAATAGAGGTGTTAAAGTCTCTAACAAAGTGTCTATAGAAACTACCTAGACCATAAAAACTATGAACATCACTAATTGACTTAGGTGTAGGTCAATCATGGATTGCCCTAACTTTTTCCTTGTCAACCTTCATACCTATAGTACTCACAATATAGCCAAGAAATATGATATGGTTAGTAAAAATGGAACATTTCTTGAACTTAGCATACAATTTTTTAGAACATAAAATAATTAAAATAAAATGTAAATGATCAAAATGCTCTTTTAGGTTTTTGCTATAGATCAAAATACACAACCACACAAAACATTGTTCATAAATCACATAAAAGTACTTAGTGCATTAGTGAGACCAAATGACATAAGAAAAGTCATTCATACAGACAATACTTAGTTTTGAAAGTTGTTTTTCCACTCATCTCCCTTTCTCATCCTAATCTGGTGATATCTACTTTTCATATCAATTTTAGAAAGGACATATGAACTATGCAATTCATCTAACATGTCATTTAACTCAGGTATAGGTGATGACATTTTATGGTGATTTTATTAATCGCTCAACAATCAACACATATCCTTTAAGTCTCATCCTTCTTGGTACAAGTAGAACGAAAACCATATAGGGACTCATGCTTTCTTGCATATATTGTTTTGACATAAGTTCCTCAATCTGCCTTTGAAGTTCGTTTGCCTCCTCGAGATTGCTCTTATATGTTGCTGGTTTGGAATGGATGCATTAGGGATAAAATCAATTTGATACTCAATTCCTTTATTAGGTGGTAATATGCTTAGAACATCCTTAGGAAATACATCTTCAAATTCCTACACAAAAGAAATAACAATACTAGGTAAAGATAGGTCATGTTTCTTAGTGTTAAAATAAGTCTCTTTGTACAAGAGTACAATCATAGGCTATTTAGCATAAAATGCTCTTTTGATATCACTTTCTTTTACATAGAAAATTTCTTTTCTCTTCTCTCTCTTATGTCCTCACTTTTTCTCCTCTCCTTTTTGTTTTATTTATTCCTCTCTTTAAAATGCCTTTTTTTTGTTCACTTTTATGTTTAATCCTTAATTAATCCTCACAAGCTTGTTGAGGTGTTAATGGTACAAAAGTGATGAGTTTTTCATTCATTACAAAAGAATATTAATTCTTGAAGCTATAATGCATAACTTGCCTATCAAACTACAATGACCTTCATAATAAAATATGACTCACATGCATAAGTACAACATCACATAAAACATCCTTATAGTACTTTATAATAGAAAATGACACGAGCATTTACTTATTTACCCTGACTTCACCACTTTCATTCAGCCATTAAGGCTTATATGGCCTAAGATGTTTCATAGTAGGTAAATTTAGATTTTCAAACATTATTGTGCTAGCTACATTAGTGCAACTCTCACCATTAATAATCATACTACATATCTTATCTTTGATGAGACACCTCGTATGAAAGATGTTATCTCTTTGCACCTCGTTCTTTTCCTTCGCTTGCACATTTAATGTTAGCCTTATAATGAGAGCTACTCCATTAGTCGGATACTCCTCTCCATCAGTTTCACCCTCTAATGATGGCACAGAATCATCATCTGACTCTCAACGTCACCATTACCTTTAAAGACCATTGCACGCTTATTTGGGACATTGAGATGTAATATGGCCCCCTCCCAAACACTTAAAACATTTAACATCTCTATTTTTACTTAGTTGGGGATCATAATTACCTACCTCCTTACTAGAACCCATGTTCTTGCTCTTGGATAGCTTGACTTTAGACTTGTAATTAGCCTTGTCGTCCATTTTACTCCAATTTGGCTTCCAAGATGAAGTAGAACCTGAATTTTACCTAAACTATATGGAATCCTTTCATTTAAGTTATCCTTTTACTCTCATTTCCATGTGCACGATGTCTTCTAATTCCATATAGTGTTGCAACTCAACCATATTGGCTATGTCTTTATTTAGCCCTCCCAAAAATCAAGCCATGGTTGCCACTCTATCTTCTTTTACATTTGCCCTAATTATGACAATTTCCATCTCCTTGTGGTAATTCTCCACACTTAGGATGCCTTGAGTGAGCCCTTGGTACAAATCCGTATGATAGTGATTAGGGATGAACCTCCTCCTCATGATAGTGTTCATCTCCTCCCATGTATCAATAGGCCTCTCACAATTCCTTCTCTTAGTCAAAACAAGTTGATCCTACCAAATAATAGCATAATTAGTAAATTTAGTGGCAGCAAGGTTTATCTTTTTCTCTTTGGAGTAGTTGTGGCAGTCAAAAACCAATTCAACCTTCTTCTCCCATTCTAGGTATACATCATGATCATTCTTAACTTGGAATGGAGGAATTGTTATTTTAATATTTCCTAAATCACGATTATAGGCATCTCGCTTCTTAAAATCTCTTCAATCCTTTCTATTATTGGCAATTCTAACCATAGTAGCTTGATCATCAAATTCATCATCTTTTACATCATCTTCATGGTCATAAACTCATCTCACTTGCCTTTTTGCATTAGGAGCCTTATAGTCCCCATACCTCTTTTGTAACTTTACTATTGTATTAACTTGCTCCTCCATCCTCTCCATTATATCATAAAATCTAGTATTCATGCACTCAAATTGTTGTTGCATAGCTTGGATCATAAGGGATACATCACTAACTTCCTCATGAGCTACACCTTTTTCTTTAGAATTCATAATATTACTTATGTACAAAATGATTAGGATACTTCACAAGGTACTCCCTCATGTGTTTCACTAAAAAATGGTGTCACACTCCTTCATGTTTTACACCTTTTATGGCCTTTTCTAATGTGAACTTGCACCCTTGACTTTCACCACTCAAAATTGTTTGCTTTTCCAAAGCTTACAAGGGGTGCATATTTATAGGCTAAGATAATAATCCCAAAGAGGCACAAATTCCTACTTAGGACAAATCCTTATTTAGGAGGAATTCCTATCTAGGGACAAATTTTTACACAAACAATAAACTCATATTTAGGAATGAATGCTATTACTTAGCCTTGACCCATGAGGTACTCCAATCATATTAATAAGGCCTAGACTCTCTTTTAAGTTTAAATTTGCACCATTTGAAACTTGGTTGGCCTAAATGTCCTTAATTAGTCCATTTAGTTCTTCTTTTATCTTTCTGGCTTTAGCTCATGTTATTGGGATTTCTAGAATGTGCAATGGACCTCTTGCATCCTTTGAAGCCTTCCACCCATCCACCTCTCCTCAAAAGGATTCATCCACGAATCATCGCCATGTTTATACTTGATGATGTAAGGAAAGGTCTAAATGAATTTGATCCATTTGGCATGTCTTTTATTCAACTTTTCTTGTATAAGTAGGAGAGTTATTGAACAAGGACTCATACTTTCCCTCACATATCCTTTCAAAATAAGTTCCTCAACTTGCCATTGAAACTCCTTTGTCTCCTTGGAATTACTCTTAGTTGATGACTAGTTTTGGATGGATGCACCAAGGATGAAATCAATTTGATGCTCAATTCCTCTCTTAGGTGACAATCCACTAGGGATATCCTTAAGGAATATATCTTCAAATTACTACAATAAAGCAACAACAATATTGAGCAAAGATGGTTCAAACTTGTTAGTGTTAAAATAAGCCTCTTTGTAAAAAAGTATGATTATAGGTTGTTTGGCATAAAATGCTTTCTTGACATCACAGTCTTTTGCATAAAAACTTTATGTGTTCTTCTCTCTCTTATGTCCTCATGTTTTCTCCTCTCTTTTCTCTTTTTTCAATCTCTCTTTTTTGTTCACTCTCACTTTTAATTGTTGACTAATCCTCATAAACTTGTTAAGGTAATAATGGTATAAGAGTATCGATTCTCACTTTTCATTCATTATAAAAGAATATTGATTCTTGAAGTCATCATGCATGACTCACTTGTCAAACTACCATGGCCTTCCTAATAGAATGTGGCCCACATGTATAGGTACAACATCACATAAAACTTCAATATGGTACCTTTGTGATAGAAATGACATGACCACTTGCTTATTTACCTTAACTTCACCACTCTTATTCAACCATTGAAATTTATATAGCCTAGGATGCTTCATAATAGGTAAATCCAGCTTCTCAACCATGGTTGTGCTAGTAACATCAGTGCAACTCCCACCATTAATAATCACACTACATACCTTATCTTTGATGAGACACCTCGTCTGAAAGATGTTATCTCCTTGCACCTCATTTTCTTCCATTACTTGCACATTCAATGTTTGCCTTGTGACAAAAGTTACTTTATTAACCAGATATTCCTTTTCATCACTTTCACCCTTTGATGATGGAACAAAATTATGATCTGATTCACTTGTAGTTTCAACATCATCGTTACCTCTCAAGATCATTATATGCTTATTTAGACATTGAGATGCAATGTGACTTTTACCCAAACACTCAAAACATTTAACATGTGGAATGAATGATATTACTTAGCCTTGATTAATTAGATACTCCAATCATATTAATAAAGATTAGACTCTTTTTTAAACTTGAATTCACACCATTTAAATTTTGGTTGGCCTGAATGTCCTTAATCAGCCCGTTTAGTGCTTCTTTCATCTTTTTGGTTCTAGCTTACGTTATTGGGCCTTCTGAAATGTGCAATGGACCTCTTGCATCCTTTGAAGCCTTCCACCCATCATCTTTAAGGTTCTCATCACTCCTCTTTTCTTTAAAAGGATTCGTCCTTGAATCATCACCTACATGAAAAGGGGAAAGATTAGAAACATTAAATGTTGCACTTATATTATACTTACTGGGGAGGTCTAACTTATAAGTATTATCATTAATTCGTGTTAAACTTGAAATAAACCATCTCTTATAGGTTATAACTTTGAGTGCCTTTGAGCTGGGAATCATTCCTTGTGTATATGCACCCAAACCTAATCACCAGGTTCAAACACAACCTTTTTTTGCCCTTTATTGACATGAGAAGCATATTGCTCAGTTCATTTTTCAATATGTCATCACACCTTCTCATGCAATTTCTTCACCATGTCAACCTTGCGTTCACCATCTAAGCTAGCATGCTCATCAATAGGTATAGACACCAAATCCAAAAGAGTCAAGGGATTAAAACTATATACAAATTCATATGGAGAGTAACTAGTAGCAGAATGAATACTCTTATTATATGAAAACTCGACATGTAGTAAACAATCTTCCTATGTTTTCAAATTCATTCGAATAATGGCATGCAAAAGGATAGAAAGAGTTCAATTAACCTTCTCAATCCATCCATCAGTTTGTGGATGACAAGTAGTTGAAAACAATAGCTTAGTACCTAACTTAGCCCACAAAGTCTTTTAGAAGTAGCTTAAGAACTTTGTATCTCGATCTGAAACAATGCTCTGTGGCATGCCATGCAAGTGTACTACTTCTCTAAAGAATAAGTTAGCCACATTGTTTGATTGCCAATTTTATGACTTGGGATGTAGTGTGCTATCTTTGAAAATCTATCAATAACAACAAATATAAAATCTCTACCCCCTTTTGATCGTGTCAACCTTAGTACAAAGTCCATATATAAATTAACCTATGGATGGCTAGGTATGAGCAAGGGGTTATACAAGCCATAGGGTAAAATACTAGATTTAGCCTGTTTGCATGTTATGCATTTCTACATAACCTCTCAACATCAGGTTTCATGTGTGACAAAAGAAATGTTCAGTTAGGACATATAAAATTTTCCTAACTCTGAAATGATAAGCTTCTCTCACAACCAATTCCCTCGAAGAACTTATAGGCACGCATAAACAATTTTCCCTAAATAAGAAACCCTTATTCTTATAAAACTTCTTAAAGGCTGACTTCTCACACGCTCCATACATATTAGCAAAGTGGATCGTTCATATATAAATCTTTAATATATTCAAATCCTAATAATTTTGCAATAAGTGTAGAGATTAGAGCATAACTGCAAGATAATGCATTAGCTATCACATTTCCTTAGCTTGTTATTATTTGATGATGTAGGGAAAGGTCTTAACAAATTCAATCCACTTTCCTTGTCCCTTCAAGTGCTTTAAGGATTCATGGTTAGTATGGATGACAAAGTCCTTTGGCCGAAGGTAATGTTGCCATTTCTCCAAAGCCTATACCAATGCATACATCTCTATCATAAGTAGGATAATTAAGGCTTGCTCCATATAGCTTTTCACTAAAGTAGGCAATTGGGCACCTTTCCTGCATCAAAACAACTCCAATGCCAATACTTGAAGCATTACACTTAATCTCAAAAGTTTTTGCAAAGTCAGGTAAAACTAGTAATGGACATAATTTCTAATTAGTACAAAAGGAACATTTTTTCGACTTAGCATACAATTTCTCAAAACATAAAACTTATAAAATAGAATGTAAATGATCAAGATATTCTTCTTGGCTTTTAATGTAGACCAAAATCTTATCAAAATACATAAATATAAATTTTCCAATGAATGGATGCAAAACATGATTCATTAGTTGCATAAAAGTACTTGGTGCATTAGTAAGACCAAATGGCATAACAAGCTATTCATACAAATCGTACTTAGTTTTGAAATTTGTTTTCCACCCATCTTCCTCTCTCATCCTAATATGGTGATATCCACTTTTCAAATGAATTTTAGAAAAGACACACGAACCATGCAATTCATCCAACATGTCATTTAACCTAGGTATAAGGTGACTGTACTTTGCAATGATTTTGTTGATCGCTTGACAGTTAACACACATCCTCCAAGTCCTATTTTTCTTGAGCATAACTAGGACAAGAACAACACAAGGACTCATGCTTTTCCTCATATATCCTTTCAAAATAAGCTCCTTAACCTACCTTTGAAACTCTTTTGTCTCCTCAAAATTACTCTTATATGCTAGCCGGTTTGGGATGGATGCACCAAGGATAAAATCAATTTGATGCTTAATTCCTCTATAAGGTGGCAATTCATTTGGGACATTGTTAAGGAATACATCTTCAAATTGCTATAAAAGAGAAATAACATTACTAGGCAAAGACGGGTCAAACTTATCAGTGTTAAAATAAACCTCTTTATACAAAATTACAATTATAGGCTATTGGGCATAAAATGTTCTTTTGACATTACTTTCTTTTGCATAAAAATCATTTGTTTTCTTCCCTCTCTCTTATGTCCTTATGTCTTATCCTTTTTTTTCCTTTTTTCAATCTTTTTTTTTCTGTTCACTCTCATTTTTAATCCTTAATTAATCCTCATAAGCTTGTTGAGGTAATAATGGTACAAGAGTGACTGGTTTTTCATTCATTACCAAGAAATATCGATTCTTGAAGCCATTCTGTGTAACTCACCTATCAAATTGCCATGACCTTCCTAATAGAATATGACCTACATGTATAGGTACAACATCACATAAAACTTCATTATGGTACCTTTTGATATAAAATGACATAAGCATTTGCTTATTTACCTTGACTTCATCACTCTTATTTAACCATTGAAGCTTATATGGTAGGAAAATTGAGCATTTCAACCATAGTTATGCTAGCAACATTAGTGCAACTCCCACCATTAATAATCATACTACATACCTTATCTTTGATGAGACACCTTATCTGAAAGATGTTATCTTGTTGCACCTTATTTTCTTCCTTCACCTCCACATTCAGTGATTGCCTTATGATGAGAGCTACTCCATTAATCGGATACTACTCTCCATCATTTTCACCCTCTAATGATGACACAAAATCATCATTTGATTCACTTGTAGTTTCAACATCACCATTACCTCTCAAGATCATTGCACGTTTATTTAGACGTTGAGATGCAATGTGACCCTGACCCAAATACTTAAAACATTTAACATCTTTATTTCTACTTGGTTGAGGGTCAAAATTACCTGCCTCCTTGTTAGAACCCACATTTTCGCTCTTGGATAACTATGCTTTGGACTTGTAATCAGCCTTCTTATCCCTTTTACTCTAATTCAGCTTCTAAGATGAGGTAGAATCTGAATTTTGCATTAACCGTGTGGAACCCTTTCGTTTAAGTTGCATTTCAACTTCATTGCCATGTGCACCATGTCTTTTAATTTCACATAGTGTTGTAATTCAACCATGTTTGCTATTTCTCTATTTAGCCCTTATAGAAATTGAGCCATGGTTGCCTCTCTCTCTTTTTCTACAGTCACCCTAATCATGACAATCTCCATCTCCTTGTGGTAATCCTCCACACTTTTGGTGCCCTAAGTGAGCCCTTGCAGCCTTTGGTGCAACTCCCTATAATAGTGATTAGGGACAAACCTCCTCCTTATGATAGCCTTCATCTCCTCCTATGTATCAATAGGCTGCTCATGACTCCTTCTCCAAGTTAAAACATGTTGATCCCACCAAATAATAGTATAATTAGTGAATTCAATGACAACAAGCTTTACCTTTTTCTCCTCAAAATAGTTATGGCAATCAAAAACCAATTTAACCTTTTTTTTTAATTTTTGGTATGCTTTAGGATCATTCTTACCTTGGAATGGAGGAATCATCATTTTAATACTGCCCAAATCATGGTCTTAGGTGCCTTGCCTCCCAGAATCTCTCCAATCCCTTCTATTGCTGGCAGTTATAGCCATAATAGTTCAATTGTTAAATTCATCATCTTTTACATCATCATTATGGTCATAGGCACATCTCAATCGTCTCCTTGCTTTAGGAGCCTTATATTCCCTATGCCTTCTTTGCAACTCTGCTATTGTAGTAACTTGCTCATCCATCCTCTCCCCCATATCACCAAATCTAGTATTTATGTGCTCAAATTGATCATGAAGGATACATCATTAGCTCCCTCATGAGTTGCATTTTTTGTCTTTGGATGTCATAGTATTACTTCTGCACAAAATCATTAGGAAAACTAAGTTATTATTGTGCCCTATATGACCAAACTGTTAACTTTTATCAATAACGTGAATTTGATGCCTTCTTGCTTTTGTTCCTCTTCTTTTCCTTTTTTTTTTTTCGTTGCTTTTCCTTTTTTTTTCTCTTCTTTGCTGAACACAAAACAACAGTAGAATACTTAGACATGGAAATTGGAATTGAAATTAGCAAATTTTTTATAATTATGATCTTAAACAACAAGCAAAAAAAGAAGGATTGTAGACAAATAGATTAGTACATTTGAATGGTAATGCACTTAATAGACAAACTAAATAGAAATAAATGAATCACAAGGAAGAAAAATGAAGAATGAGTTGATTTAACCTGATTTAGAACTAGGCTTTGATACCAACTGATGAAGAAAACCCCAAAAAGACATGACTTAGGGACCCAACGCACACAAGGAATCAAAGAATAGCCAGGAAAGCTAAATTAGATGTTAACAACACAAACCCTAGACCTAATATTCAAAGGAACACAAACCTAGGGTATTTAAGAAGGATATGAATGCCACACTCTAGTAAAGAAAGGAATTGAGAGTGATAAGTTAGGTTGAATGCCATAAGAAGAAGTACCTCTTGATAAGTTCTTTAGTTCTCAAAAGAATCAAGGTAAAAAACCGTTGCTTTCTATTTCACTCAAAATTATGTGATCTTCTAGAACCTACAAGGAGGTGCCTATTTATAGGCTAAGATAGCAATCCTAAAAAGGCTAAAATTCCTACTTAGGAGAAATCCTTATTTAGGAAGAATTCCTATCTAGGGATAAATTCTTACACAAACAATGAACTCCTAATTAGGAGTGAATGCTATTACTTAGTCCTGACCCATTAAGTACTCCAATCATATTAATAAGGTCTAGACTTACTTTCAAGTTTGAATTCACACCATTTGAAGCTTGGTTGGCCTAAATGTCCTTAATTAGCCCATTTAGTTCTTGTTTCATCCTTTTGGCTCTAACTCATGTTATTAGGCCTTCTGAAATGTGCAATGGACCTCTTACATTGTTTGAAGCCTTCCACCCATCATCTCTAAGGTTCTTATGATGATTTCACTCATATATCCCTTTGAAATAAGTTCCTAATCCTACCTTTGAAGCACCTTTGTCTCCTTAGAATCACTCCTATATGTTGACTAGTTTGGGATGGTTACACCAAGGATAAAATCAATTTGATGCTCAATTCCTCTCTTAGGTGGCAATCCACTTAGGACATTGTCAAGGAATACATCTTTAAATTCCTGCAAAAGAGAAATAACATTACTAGGCAAAGACGGGTCAAACTAGTAAACTAGTTAGTATTAAAATAAGCCTTTTTGTATAAAAGTACAATCATAGGTTGTTCGGCATAAAATGCTATTTTAGCATCACTTTCTTTTGGATAGAATTAATGTGTTTTCTTCCCTCTCTCATGTGTCCTCATGTTTTATCCTTTCTTTTCCCTTTTTCAATCTTTCTTTTCTATTAACTCTCATTTTTAATCCTTAACTGATCATCATATGCTTGTTGAGGTGATAATGGTATAAGGGTGACTAGTTTTTTTATTCATTACAAAAGAATATTGATTCTTGAAGTCATCGTGCATAACTTGCCTATCAAATTACCATGGCCTTCTAATAGAATATGGCCTACATGCATAGGTCCAACATCACATAAAACTTCATCAAGGTACCTTTGATAGAAAATGATACAAGTACTTGCTTATTTACCTTGACTTCTCCACTCTCATTCAACCATTGAAGCTTATATGGCCTAGGATGCTTTATAGTAGGTAAATTCAACATTTCAACTATAGTTATGCTAGCAACATTAGTGCAACTCCCACTATTAATAATCATACTACATACCTTATCTTTGATGAGACACCTTGTCTATGTTATCTCCTTGCACCTCATTTTCTTCCTTCACTTGCACATTCAATGCTCGCCTTGTGACGAGAGCTACTCCATTAACCAAATACTACTCTCCATCACTTTCACCCTTTAATGATGGCATAAAATCATCATCTGATTCACTTGTAGTTTCAATATCATTGTTACCTCTCAAGATAATTGCACACTTATTTGGATGTTGAGATGTAATGTGACCCCGACCCAAACACTTAAAACATTTAACATCTTTATTTCTACTTGGTTAGGGGTCAGAATTACCTGCCAACTTGTTAGAACCTACAATATTGCTCTTGGATAGCTATGCTTTGGACTTGTAATTAGTCTTTTCATCCCTTTTACTCCAATTTGGCTTCTAAGATGAGGTAGAATCTGAATTTTTCCCAAACCGTGTGGAACTCTTTAATTTACATTACCTTTCAACTTTCATTGCCATGTGCACCATATCTTCTAATTCCACATAGTGTTGCAATTCAACCATGTTTGCTATGTCTTTATTTAGCCCTATAGAAATTAAGCCATGGTTGCCTCTCTCTCTTCTTCTACATTTGCCCTAATCATGACAATCTCCATCTCTTTGTAGTAGTCCTCCACACTTTTGGTGCCTTAAGTGAGCCCTTGTAGCCTTTGGTGCAACTCCTTGTAATAGTGATTAGGGACAAACCTCCTCCTCATGATAGCCTTCATCTCCTCCCATGTATCAATAAGCCATTCACGACTCCTTCTCTAAGTCAAAACAAGTTAATGCCACCAAATAATAGCATAATCAGTTAATTCAATGGCAACAAGTTCTACTTTTTTCTCCTAAAAAAAGTTGTGGCAGTCAAAAACCAATTCAACCTTCTTCTCCCATTTTAGGTACGCATCAGGATCATTCTTACCTTGGAACTGAGGAATTGTCATTTTAATATTGCCTAAATCACAGTCATAGGTGCCTTACCACCTAAAATCTCTCTAATCCCTTCTATTGTTAGTAGTTTTAACCACAGTAGTTCAATCATTAAATTCATCATCTTCATGGTTATAGACACGTTTCAATTGCCTTCTTGCTTTGGGAGCCTCATATTCCTTATGCCTCCTTTGCAACTCTACTATTGTATTAGCTTGCTCCTTCATCCTTTCCCTCATATCATCGAATCTAGTATTCATGCCCTCAAATTGTTGTTACATAGCTTTGATCATGAAGGACACATCACAAACTCCCTCTTGAGTTGCACCTTTGTTTATGGAAGTCATAGTTTTACTTCTACAAAAAATGATTAGGATACCTTATAGAACACTCCCTCATGTGTTTCACTCAAAAGAAGAGGTGTCACTCTTTCTCATGTTTACACTTTTTATGGATTTTTTCTTAATATGAATTTGCACTCATACTTTTTACCACTCAAATTTCCCCTTTGAGCTCTTTAAAGAACCAAGAAAACTAAATCAAGAGGATTGATTTTGGACAAAATAAGATAAATGGCGTATAATTGAATAAATTGGAGAACAATAAGTCAAAAAAATGAAAAAGGATATCAAGGTAAACAAATTTAATAAACTAAACTCATAAAAATTAAGATAGGGGGTTAAACCTAGAGGACAAACTTGGATCACATAACAAGAAAATTGATGGTAGAATTAGAGTTGAGCAAAAAAACTTTATTATTATTGTGGCCAATATGACCTAACTTTTTAACTTTTATCAATAATTTGAATTTGATACCTTGTTTTTTCCTTCCCCTTTTTTGTTTTTGGCTCAACACAAAACAATAGTAGAATATATAGAGACAACAACTAGAGTTGAAATTAGCACGTTTTTTGATAGTTATGATCTCAAACAAAAAGCAAAGTGAGAAGGGTTGCAAATGGACAAATGAGTGAATTTGAATGGTAATGCGCTTAATATGCAAACTAAACAAAAATAAATAAATCACAAGGTAGCAAATTAAAGAATTAGTTGATCCAACTTGATTTAGAATCGAGCTCTAATACCAACTAATGTGGAAAACTCCAAAAAGATGTGACTTAGGGACCTAACACATATAAGAAATCAAAGAATATCTAGGAAAGCTAAATAAGACTGTAATAAGACAAACGCTAGACCTAACATTCAAAGGAACACGAACCTAGGGTATTTAAGAAGGAAATGGATGCCATAGTCCAGAAAAGAAAGAAATTGGGAGTGATAAGTCAAGTTGAACGCCACAAGAAGATGTACCTCTTGATACGTTCGTTAGTTTTTGAAAGAACCAAAGGAGAAAATCCTTACTTTTAATTTCTCTCAAAGTTATCTGATCTTCCATGAGCTTACAAAGAGGTGCCTATTTATAGGCTAAGATAGCAATTCTAAAGAGGTATAAATTTTTATTTAAGACAAATCCTTATTTAGGAGGAATTGCTAACTAGGACAAATTCTTACACAAAAAAACTCACTTTTATACAATCACTTATTTAGGATAGACTACCATTTAGGAGTGAATGATATTACTTAGTCTTAAGCCATTAATTGCTTTAATCATATTGATAAGGCCTTAACTCTCTTCTAAGCTTAAATTCACACCATTTGTAGTTGGGTTGGCTTGAATGTCTTCAATCACACCATTAAAAGTTGCAATTCCTGAAGGATGAGTCCGATACTTCATTTCTTTCTACCAAAACTTCTCCTTCTATTTCATAGAGTCATTGACATAAAATGATCATAAAATTAACTTTTGTGTCTCCACTAGACATTATATTCTTTAAGGCAAGCATATCCTTATATCCTTATTACTCTGAGTTCATTAAATTCTATCAAACAAGGTGTCTTTGATCTTTACTAGCTTTTCTTATTAGCATTGAATGACTTAATTCCTCATGGTTATCACTGTCACTACAATTTTTTCTAACAAGGCTTTTTCTTTCATTCCAAGGACTTATTCACACGAAATTAACATTTATGTCTACATCCAATATTATATTCTTTGCAACAAGTACATGCTTACACTTTTGAAACTCTAAATTCATTGTATTCCATCAAACAAAGTGTCATTGATCTTGATTAGCTTTCTTATAAGGATTAAATGATTCAATTCCAAGACGATGAGGTTGTCACTTCATTTCTTGCTAACAAGGTTTCTCCAATTGTTGCAAATATTTATTCACTCAAAAAGATCATGGAATTACTTTTGCATTTACACTAAACATTATATTCATTGTGAAAAACACATCCTCACAATTTTGGTACTCTTGAATTCCATGAAATAAAGGTGTCATTGATGCCAATTAACTTTGTTGCTTCTTGCTTCATTGCATGAACTTATTTAAACAAAATGATCATGGAATTAACTTTTGTGTCACCAAACATTATATTTAATATGATAAAACATGTTTTTACTAGGTTTGAATGGTTCACTTCTTGAAGGATGATCTTGTCAATTCTTTTATTGCTAATAAGGATTTGCCTGTGGTTATAAGAAGTCATACACATAAAATGACTGTGAAATTAACTTTTTTTTGTCTAAGACAAACTTTATATTTTTTTTTTGCTCAAGCACGTCCTTACACCTTTGGTATTCAGAATTCATTGAATTCTATTAAACAAAGGAGCCACTTATCTTGACTAGTTAATCTTATAGGGATTGAATTGTTCAATTGCTAAAGGATAAGCCTATAACATCATTTCTTGCTAACAAGACTTCTCCTTTTGTTACATGGAGTCATTCACACAAAATGATCATTAAATTGGCTTTTGTGCCTATAACAAACGTTATATTTAATGTAACAAGCAAATCCACATAACTTTGACACTTTGAATTTATTGAATTCTATCCAACAAGGAGTCATTTATCTTGATTTAATTTTCTTACTAGGTTTAAAAGGTTCAATTACTGATAGGTGAGCTAGCAACTTCATTTCTTGCCGATAAGACTTCTTTTTTCATTGCAAGGAGTCATTCACACAAAATGACTTCTTTTCCTACTGGGTTTTAATAATTCAATTCCTAAAGTATGAGGTCTTAACTTCATTCATTGTTAATAAGGATTCACTTTTCATTGTGAGGAGTCATACACACAAAATGACTATGAAATGAACTTTTGTGTTTTGATCAAACTTTATATTCTTTGTGATAAGCACATCCTTACACCTTTGGTACTTTAAATCTATTGATTCCATCAAATAAAAAAGTCATTAGTCTTAATTATTTTATTACTAGGTTGAAATAGTTCAATTGTTAAGGGATAAGGCCATCATTTCATTAATTGTTAATAAGGACTCATTTTTGTTGTAAGGAGTCATATACACAAAATGACCATGAAATTAAATTTTGTGTTTGGATCAAACTTTATATACTTTATGGTAAGCACATCCTTAAACCTTTGGTACTCTAAATCCATTGAATTATATCAAATAAAGGAGTTGCTAATCTAGGTTCGTACCTTTGGTTCTTGTTCCTTTGAATATTAGGTATGGGTCTATACTTTAGATTTATATTCCTTTGAATATTGTGTCAAACCTGATTTAACTTTCTAGAAGTTTTGAATTCCTTATTTTACTTATGGGTTTCATTGTACTCTTTGGGTTTCACATCAAATTTCACTAGACAAATAATTCATTCATCTTGATTAGCCTTACTTACATGGATAAAATAGTTCATTGCCTAAATGATAAACACTTTATTTCTTGCTATTAAGGCCTTTCTTTCATTCCAAGTAGTCATTCACACAAAGGAATCATTAAATTAACTAAAATGTGTATACAAATCACTAATTTTAGTGAGTGACACATGTTATGATGTCTTAGGTAGTCCAAATTCTTGAAAGTCCATCTAATAGAGAAGCTATTACTATTGATTGGCTTTTGATGAGATCTGTGGAGGTGCCGATGCATAAAGGGCTTCTACTAATCCATTGAACATTTACAAAGGACCAATGACATGTTCAAGGGTTGCAAAGATGAAAGAAGCATTAAATGGACTAATTGAGGATATTCAGGCCAAACAAGTAACAAATGACGTGAATTTAAGCTTCATTAATATGATTGAAGTTTTTATTAGGGTAGGTTTAAATAATAAAATCCACTCTTCAATAGAATTTTGTTATAAAATAGGAGTTTACAACAAAATAAGAGTATTCCTATATTTTAAGAGTATATGATTGTCTTTACTTTTAGGGTTAACGTTATTACTTTAACTTATAAATAGGCTTGATTTCATTTTTAAAAGATATAGATAATTGGTAAAAAAAAAAGGGGAGAATTTTCTCTTTTGATTCTTCATTGAACTTTGGGAACTCATTAAGATTATTGTCTTGTGGCATTCTAACCTAACTTATCACTCTTAAAACCCTTTTTCTAAAGTGTGGCACCCATATCCTTCTATACACCTTTGGTCTATGTTCCTTTGAAAATTGGGTCTAGGTTTATACCTTAAGTTGGTGTTCCTCTAAATATTAGATCAAGGTTTTACTTTTATTAAACCTAATTTAACTTTCTTTGGGTTTTGAATTCCTTGTTTTACTTGTGAGTTTCATTGTACTTTTTAGGATTCATATCAACTTTCCTTGTAGTGAGAGAATCATTCATTACTCAAAACACAAGACTATCTCTTGTTTACTCAACATTAGGACTTTTTCTCTAGTGTAGTTTGTATCCTTTGAAATCCATCAAAGAAAGGTGTTATTACTCTTGATTAGCTTTTGCTACCAAGAAAGAATTGTTTATTGATTAAAACATGATACTTTTACTTGATTACTTAGTAATGAGGCTTCTCCTTTCATTGTGAGGAATCGTTCACACAAATTAATCATTCAATTAACATATAGGTTTACAATGGACTTTTATTTTATTGCAACATGCACATCAATACACCTTAGGTAGTCTACACCCATTCAATTTCATCAAACAAAGGGAGTCATTCATCTTGATTACATATTCTTAAAGTAATAGAATTGTTCATTGCTTGAAAGATGAGACTGATGGTTCTTTACTAGCTAATAAGGGTTTTACTTTTGTTTTAAGGAGAAGTTCACACAAAGAAACCATGAAATTAACTTAAATGTCTACATTGTCACATTTCATTATGAGATGCACATTATTGTCTTGTGGAATCTAAATCCATTGAATTCCACCAAAAAATAACCTATTACTCTTGATTATCTTTCATTATTAAGAGAGAATTGTTCATTGCTTGATACATGACATTGTCTCTTGATCACTTGACATTAGGACTTCTCTTCTAGGGTTGTCTGTATCCATTGAAGTCCATTAAGTAAAGGAGCTATTACTATTGATTAGCTTTCTTTACTAAGAGAGAATCATTGATTACTTGAATCTTGAGACATTTACTTGATTTCCACATAATAAGGTTTCTTTTTTTCTTGCAAAGAATCATTTATGCAAAATGATACTTCAATAAATATCTAGGTCTACATAAAATTTTCATTTTGTTGCAACATGCACATCAATACATTTTAGGTAATCTAAATCTAGTAAATTTCATCCAACGTTTTCTCAAATGGATATAATGGTTCACTAAAAGAAAGATGTGACCGATGGTTCTTTATTGGTTAATAAGGGTTCTCCTTTCATTCTAAATAGTTGCTTGCATAAAGAAATCATGAAATTAATTTAAATGTTTACACTGATCATTTATTTAATTGTGAGATGCATGTTATTATGTCTTAAAGAGTCCAAATCCATTAAAGTTCATCTAATGAGGAAGCTTGATGTAAACCCCAAAGAGCATAATAAGACCCACAAACAAAATAAGGAATTTAAAACTCTGATAAAGCTAAATCAAGTACAATAAGAGTTATAAAAAAAAAATACTTGACCTAATGTTTACTAAGAAAATATGAACTAAAGGTATAAATCAAAATTGGAACACCACAAGAGTAGTCTCAATAAGTTCCAAAGTTCTTAAAAGAACCAAAGAGAAAAACCTTTCAAATTTCTTAAAAAATAAAAATCAATTAGCTAGCCCCTACAAAAAGAGGGCTACATACCTCTATATAGAGCTCAAGCTTGAATTCATGCCATTTGTAATTTAGTTAGCCTTAATTTCCTCAATTAATCCATATAGTGCTTATTTCATCTTTTTGACTTTACCTCACAGATTAGACCTTTTAGAATGTGCAATTGATCTCTTGAATCTATTGAAACCCTCTACACATCATCTCCAAGCTTTTCATCATTCCCTCTCTCCTTTAAAGGATTTGTTCTTGAATCATCACTTACATTAAAAGGAGAAAGATCGGAAACATTAAAAGTAACATTAAACCCACTTAGAAGATCCAATTTGTAGGCATTATCATTAATCCTTGCAACCACTTGGAATGACCCATCTCTTATAGGAGATAACTTTAAATGTTGTTAAGCTAGAAACCTCTACTTGTGCATATGCACCTATAACCAATCTCCCACATTAAAGACCATTTTCTTGCACCTTTTGTTTGCTTGAGTAGCATATTGCTTTATTCTTTTCTCGAGTGGCCCTCACCTTTTCATGAGACCAATAAGTAATACAAGGAATTCAAAACCCCAAGAAAGCTAAATTAGGTTCAATAAGACTTAAAAAAAAAAAAACCCTTGACCTAATGTTTATTAAGAAAACACAAACCAAAAGTATAAATCATAATTAGAACGTCATAAGAGTAATCTTCATAAGTTCTATAGTTCTCAAAAGAACCATAGAGAGAAGTCTCAAATTTCTTATTAACCTAACAAAAGAGGGTTACACGCCTATTGATGAGATCCATGGAGGAGCCAATGCATGAAGGGCTTTTAAGGATCCATTAAGCATTCATGATGGGCCAATGACACATATAAAGGTTAAAAAGATGAAAGAAGTACTAGATGGGTTGATTGAGGATATTTGGGCCAACTAAGTAACAAATGACATGAATTCAAACTTAAAAGAAGACCAAGGCTACATTAATATGATTGAAGTGCTTAATGGGATAGGGTTAGTAATAAATCAACTTCTAAATATAAGTTTGTTGTAAAGTGAGAGTTTATTGTAAAATAGAAGTTTACAATAAAATAAAAGTACTCCTATATTTTAGGAATATATCATTGTCTCTACTTTTAGAATTAGAGTTGTTACTTTAACTTATAAATATGCTTGATTTTATTGTTAAAAGATATAAATCATTGGTGAAAAAAAAAGTGAGAATTTTCTCTTTTAGTTTTCATTAAACTCTGCAAATCTATCAAGATTATTGTCTTGTAGCATTCCAACCTAACTTATCACTTCCAAATCCCTTCTTCCTAGTGTGTAGCATCCATATGCTTCTTTATACCTTTGGTTTATGTTCCTTTAAACCTTGGGTATAGGTTTATACCTTTGGTTTATGTTCCTTTAAACCTTGGGTATAGGTTTATACCTTTGGTTCATATTCCTTTGAACATTGGGTCAAGTTTTACCTTTGTTAAACTTAATTTAACTTTCTTGGGGTTTTGAATTGCTTGATTTTCTTGTGGTCTCATTGTGCTCTTTGGGGTTTACATCAGTTGATATCAAAGTTTTAAGGTTTAAATTAGGTTTGCTTAACTAAATTTGAGTTTTTCTCTTACTCTTCTTTTAGGCCACCTTGATAAACTTTGGATTTTTAAATCCACCAAACCCTAGTTTATCTTTTCTTGTCTTTAAATTCATGCAAAAAAAAAAAAAAAGAAACAAACAAACAAAGAAATAGGAAAAAAGCAACATGAAAATAAAAAAAATAATCCACTTTGAGGCAATAGCTCAATGGTTTGGTCAAACTAGCCATAATAACAATCTAATCCTCTAGTTTGACTCTACTTCCATGATTTGGTTTCCTGTTCTATCACCAGGGTACTTGTTTCTTTGAGTTTACTTCCTTTAATTTATTTTCCTTGATGTCCCTTTGTTGTTTTTTGATTTCTTATTTTCCATTCAGCTAATTCTATCCTATTTATTTTATTTTGTGAGTTGGTTTGCCTAAGATTAATCTTCTTGATTTAGCTTGTTTAGTTCCTTAAAGAGCTGAAAAGGGAAGTTAAGAGTGGTAAAAGGCAAGAGTGTGAGCTCATTATTAGAAAAGCCACTAAAAAAAAAAAGTAAATATAAGGGTTGAGTAACAATAATTGAGAGAAGTATGTGAGGGAGTGCATGTGTGATTATTTTTAATGTTTTTGATGTAGGTTAAGAACATGACTTTAAAAGATAAGGGAGTGAGTAAGGAATGTAGGAAGGTTGATTTGTTCATACTTCAACAATAGTTTGAGTGTATAAATGTTGTGTTTGGTGAGATGAGATATCAGATTGAGAGGCAAGATAGTTGATTTGCAAAGGGGATAGACATGAGAATCTCCTAATGCATGAAGGCAAGAGAGGCATAATCATCGTAATGACTACAATGATGATGGAGATAATGATGCTGATTTTGATGATCTGGTAAATACAAAAGTAATTGCATGATTATTTTGTTTGAATGAGTCTTTCCAATGAAAGGAGATGCCTTGTTAGTAAGAAATGAAACAACATTATGAACCTTCACTAATTCAACCATAGAATCCTTATAAGATAAACTAATTAAGATCAATAACAACTTTGTTTGGTGGAATTCAATGGATATAAAGTCCAAAGCTGTAAGAATGTGTTTGTCACAAAAAATATATTGTTTGGTGTAGTCATAAAAGTTAATTTCATGGTTCGTTTGTTGGAATAAGTTGTTGTAATAAAAGGAAAAACTGTGTTAGCAAGAAATGAAGTGATGGGCTCATCCTTTACAAATTGAACCATTCAATCCTTATAACAAAAAATGAATCAATATCAATGAGTCCTTGTATGATGGAATCCAATGAATTCAAAGTATCAAAGGTATAAAGACATGCTTGTTGCAAACAATATAGAGCTCAGTGGAGTTAAAAAAGTTAATTTCACTATCATCTTGCTTAAATGAGTTCTTGCAAAGAGAGAATCCTTGTTGGAAGAAATAAAGTGAAGGTGTAAGTATTAAAGAATTGAATCATTCAATCCTTATAAATAAAGCAAATCAAGACCAACAATTATGTTTTTTTGATGGAATTCAATAGATTTAGAGTATCAAAGGTCAAGGGAGTGGTTATGGCAAAGAGTATAATGTCTAGTATTGACACAAAAGTCAATTTCATGATCATTTTGTGTGAATGATTTCTTGCAATGAAAGGTGAAGTCTTGGTAACAAGAAATGAAGTTACATGCTCATTCTTCAGGAATTGAATAGTTTATACTCAATAAGAAAAGATAATCAAGAAAAATGACTCCTTGTTTGATAAAATTTAATAGATTCAAAGGGCCAAAGTTGCAAGGACTTGCTTGTTATAAGGGTTATTACATGGTCATTTTGTGTGTATGACTCCTTCCAACGAAAGGAAAATCCTTATTAGCAATGAATGAAGTGATTGTCTTATCCTACAAGAATTGAACTATTCAAATCCAGTAAGAAAAACTAATTAAGAGTTATGACTCTTTTACTTGATGGATTTCAATGGATTCAAGAATTGAGACAATCTCATTATTCAGAAATAAAACCATTACATACTTGTAAGAGAAGCTCATTATGTTGACTGACTCTTTTGTTTCATGGAAATCAATGGATTTAGATCTCTAAAGGTCCATAGACGAGCTTGTTAAAGTCAATATGATATTTGTTGTAGGCACAAAAGATTATTTTTAATGAATGAGTTCTTCCAATAAGAGGTGGAAAGTTGTTATGAAAAAATGAAGTGATGATCTCATTATTCTACAATTGACCCATTCCATACTTACAAGAAAAATGAATGGTGGCCAATGACCCTTTGTTTGGTAGGATTCAATGGATTCAGAGTACCAAATGTCTACAAATAAGTTGGTTACAAAGAATATAATGTTGATTGTTGGTGCAAAAGTAAATTTTGAGATCATTGTGGATGAATGAGTTCTTGCAATGAAAAGGGGAGCCTTGTTTGGAGGAAATGAAGAGACAATCTCATTATTTATGAAGTCAACCATTACATACTTAAAAGAAAATAAGGATCCTTCATTTGGTAGTCTCAAGTTTCAAGCAATGAATGACAACTCCATTTGTTTGATGGATCTTAAGGGATTTAGAGTACTAAAGGTGTAAGAATGTTGTTGTCACAAAGAACATAATGTTTGATGTAGACATAAAAGTTAATTTCACAATCATTTTGTGTGGATGACTTTTTGCAAAGACAAGAAAAGTCTTGTTAGCAAAAAATGAAGTTATTGGCTCATCCTTTAGGAATTGAATCATTTAATCCCTAAAAGAATAACAAGTTAAGATCAGTGGCTCCTTTGTTTGATAAAATTCAATGGATTGAGAGTATAAAAGCTATAATAATATGCTTACTACAAATTATCCATGTAAGAAAAGTAAATGAAGATAAATGCCTTTTTTGTTTGATAGTAATCAATGGATTCAGACTATACAAGACTTATTGATGTGCATGTCATAATCACATTAATGATTAGTGTAAATATGAATGTTAATTACAAGATCATTTTTGGTGAATGATTCCTTGCTATGAAAGTACAAGCCATATGATATTATGTAGGATTCACAAGATCTTTACGTGTTGTAAAATTGATAAAATTATTTTTGGTGGCAAAGCCACAAAGATGCTTAACATTGGAAGGTTTTAATAAAGTACAAGAATTTGTTAGCTTTTAATAAACCTTTTATTTCGTTATAGTGGCAAACATCGTCATATAACAGTGTAAGATGAGAATCTGATATTCTGACATCCTATCTAAATTTCATTCTATGATACTGTTACCATCATACTATACATAATTATATTTAGATTGTTTCTCTAATAAGAGGTCTATAGAGTTGATTTCAAATAATGTGATTTTGTAAGGACTTTATTAAAAGTCATTTTGTTGATATTCATGAATTCCTTCTTATTAAAAGGTGAAAGATCTTTTTGTATCAGATTTTGTTTTGATAAGAACATTTTTTGAATTTTATCCACATAATTGTTAGCCTCCAAAGATTGTTCTTCTCTAATTGGTTCCCCCTTTTCTAGAATAAAGGTTTCTTTCTTTTTTAACCCAAGGTTTTTTTTTAACCTTTTGACTATTTCATCAACCAATTTAGACTATTCAAGATTTACCTAACATCTTATATTCTACTTCTTTTAAAGACATAAGTTGAAATAAAACTCTTTTTTCTATTTTTAGTTTAGCTAAAGGTCTTAGAGCTTGCTAAGACATTTCTTCAATCTTCTCTTTAACTCTATTAAGCTAATTGCCTATAGACTGAAGATATATATTAGTATAATTTTCTTACTATATAACAACACTAATGGATGACTCACTTTATATGGTGATGTTATAACATCACTATCCTCAACTTTTACACTTAAGTTTATGGCATGGGTTTAAATAAAACCATGTCTTCAAAAGAAGTAAAATATAAGATGTTAGGTAAAAATCCTGAATAGTTTGAATTGGTTGATGAAACAGTCAAAAGGTTTAAAAAACCTTAGGTTCAAAGAGAAATAAACCTTTGTTCTGGGAAAAGAAGAATCGATTAAAGAAAAAGAATCTTCAAAAGCTAGGGATTATATGGATAAAATTCAAGAAATGTTCTTTTTGGAACAAAATTTAATACATAAAGATCCTTCACCTTTTCATGAGAAGGAATTGATGAATATCAACAAAATGACTTTCAATAAAGTCCCTACAAAATTATATTATTTGAGACCAACTCTTATAGACTTCTTATTAGAGGAACTGTTGATGTATAAATATGTACAATATGATGGTAGAAGCATTTATAATGCAATTTAGATGGAATGTAAAAGCATCAGATTCTCATTTTACTCTATTATATGATGATATTTGCCATTGTGGCAAAATCAAAAGGTGATTCAGACTCTTAAATAGCAAGATTTGTAATAAGTAGCTTTATAGGACAACTTAAAGGTTGGTGTAAATTGTATTTATCAAAAGAAACCAAGTCTCAAATCTTTTCTATTACAGAAATAAAGCAAGGAATGTAACTTGCTGATAGTGTTAATACACTGATATATAAAATTAAAAGTCATTTCATTATTACAACTATCTTATTAATAGATAAGACTTACGAGCAACTTTCTCAAAAGTTTTTAGTAAAGAAGATAGTTAGGATATCTTTTGGAAAGAAAAATTTTTATTGGGGTTACCTACCCTATTTTCAAAAATAGTAAATTATAGGTTATTAATTACTTTGATTATAAATATGGAGAACTAACTCTAGAGGTTGTAGCAAGATGAGTTAAACTCTATAATAAAATGAAACTACATAGGTAGTTATAGAATGAGAAAATACATGACAAAAATATTCTTAGAGATTTCTATGAATAAATGGATTATCCATCCATGAAATATCCTAAAAGGTTCAAAAAGAAGGGTTATAAACCCATAACTAAAAAAAAGTCCTTTTATTCAAATGGAAAATTAAAAGAGAAGAACAAGCTTATTTCATAGAAGAAAAAGAAAAAGACAATTATCTGTAATAAGTGTGAAAAAATAAGACATTATCATTAGATAATTCTTGGATTTTCTTCTTTGTTTTGCACTTATTAGAATGGTGTCCTATATTTCTGCATTTATAATAGACTACTATTTTCCTTTTCTTTTATGGACTAGGTCTTTTCTTTTCTTTTTCCTCTAGATGTGAACAATTTTCTTTTCAGCAATGGCTTTATAATCAATCTTTTTGAATTTTTTAGGATAATTCATAGGTGGATAACCCATTTACTCATAGAAATCTCCCAGAGCTCTTTTACCTTGAGTTTTTTCATTTTGCAATTGCCTACGTAACTTAATCTCATTGCAAAGTTCAACCCCTCTAGCCAGTAGCCAATTCACCATAAGTATAACTAGAGTAATCAATAACTTTAGTATGATTGTATTTTAACTTATTTTTAACTCTTTCAGCAAATAGAGTTGGTAAGGTAGAAAGAATTTTTTTTTTTCCATATGATATTTTGTCTTTTTGAGTAAAAATCTTATAGAAGAATACATCTTTGTTCCACCTAAAATAAGACAAGTCTAGACATTTCAAGTTAATGAAGTTAATGAGT
This sequence comes from Bruguiera hainesii, assembly GCA_023213295.1. Lineage (NCBI taxonomy): Eukaryota > Viridiplantae > Streptophyta > Magnoliopsida > Malpighiales > Rhizophoraceae > Bruguiera > Bruguiera hainesii. Next base: position 230,224 of record JAHOYR010006079.1, read on the forward strand.
TGTTCGTATGTCTTATCTATTAATAAGGTAGTTTTACCAATGAAATGGTTGGTAATTGTATATATTAGTGTTTAATACTATATGCAAGTTGCATTTTTTATTCTATTTTTATAGTAGAAAAGATTAGTGCTTTAGCTTTTTTTAATAAATAAAAATCTATTAGTTTTTAAACTGTCCTATGAATCCACTAGCTATAAATCTTGCTATATGAGGGTCCAAATTACCCTTTGATTTTGCAGTAGTAGTAAATATCCTTATATAATGTAGTAGAATAAAGATGTGATGTTCAGACATCTCATCAAGATTTCATTCTACAATGCTACTGCCATCATACTAGATATAATTATTCTTAGGCTATTCCTTTAATAAAGGTATACTAAAGTTGGTTGGGGATAATGCAATTTTGTGGGAACCATGGTACATATTTAATGTCCACATCTAACACATTTGATGATTCCTAACACAAAGGTATACATATGATTCCTTTGCTTGTATATGATCCATTATTAAAGAAATCAAACTTTTCCCACCAATGGATATTAATCCTTCTTGCCAACCATGGTACATAATTAATGTCCACATCTAACACATTGTCTTGTTTTGCAATAATAGTACAATCCCATTTAATAATTTATGAGACATGATACTAAGAGGCAATTATTAACAAGGGATCTTTAATCTTATCATCCTTTTTGTAAAACTCTTCATAAATAGTTCTTACATTGTTAGGCAGAATTAAGCGATACAAATACCACTTAAAAAACTAGGTTTTAAACCAATTTCAAAATTTCTTTGGATTATTTGGAAGATGGATTTGAATGAATCGATTAAGTTTCTTTTGCCTATTTTCATATAATAAAACTCTTTTCCATAATTCAATATAATTGAAATAATTATAGGATTTAACCTTCCACCATTCTCTCAAATCTCTATATCTAAAAAGATCAACTTACCAGTCTTCTTGATAAAGAATTTTCTTTATTTTGAATTTGGCATAGGCCGAATCTTTAAAGACAATGGGCAAGCCAAAGCCTTCTCCAATAGGTTCAATAATCACTAAGTCCATTTCAACCAAAATTCGCTGATAATATAAGCAATCCTTAATACTAGTATGAGGATACGTATCATTTTTAAGGTAGAATCTATCGACCTTATTATATCAAAGTTGAACATAATTATTCTCAATAGTACATAACAAATCAATGTGTTTTGCAATCAAAGGATACATTATGGATTTATCCAAAGCTTACTCATAAGCATCATCACAAAGTTTATCAACTTCTTTATTTTTTGAACTAAATGCATCTTTTACTCATGAAATAACCAACTTTGCTAGGGATTAAAGCCCCTACATAAGGGACCATTTACTCATTAAGTAGTACCTAAAAAAAATTCATGAGTTAGGAAATCTAGTAAGGAATTAAAAGTTCCTTTAATAAACTTGATGTCAAAATGAAAAACAAATAAAATTTCCTTCTCATTTAGTAAAGATTTGTTTAGAAGTAATGTTTTAAACATTTTTATTAAAGACATCCTTATCTATTTTGCAGTTTATTTTAAAAAAGAATTTTTGATTTAACAAATCACTTTCAAATTTTTGAATGTATAGCACAATAGCAAAAATTTATTTTTTTTGTTATAGTAGAGTAGTTAATTCTTACTCCTCTTGATAGGAAAAACCCCAGAAGATGTGGCTTAGGGACCCAACATACACAATGAATCAAAAAATATCCAAGAAAGCTAAATTAGACTTTAATAATAAAAACTTGAGAACTAACATTCAAAGGAACACAAACCTAGGGTATTTAAGAAGGATATGGATGCCACACTCCAAAAAAGAAAGTAATTAGGAGTGATAAGTCGAGTTGAACGCCACAAGAAGAGGTTTGTCTTAATAAGTTCTCTAATTCTCAAAAGAACTGAAGGATATAACCCTTACTTTTTATTTCTCCACATGTTGTCTAATGTTCAAGAGCTTATAAGGAGGTGTCTATTTATAGGCTAAGATAGTAATCCTAAAGAGGTATAGATTCCTCTTTAGGACAAATCCTTATTTCAGAGAAACTCCTTTCTCCTTGAAAGGATTCGTCCTCAAATGATCAGAGCAATAGTTTGGTGTCACATGGACACTTCTTACCCAGCCCATCAAACATGTTGAAGGGGAAAACCAGGCCACATTGAGCCTCTGCAGCCTGCCAGCATTCTCTAGCCTCCTTTGCTGCCCAAAATACAGCAATGAAAGGTCCTAGAAGTGTGCAGAAGTGCCTACATTCAGAAACTTTCTGCAACTTCCAGCACAGAGCATTAAGGCTACCTAGAGACTTCTAGAGTGGACCTTCATAAATGCCTATCTAGAAAACTCCATGTAAATATTCTAGGACATTCTTTTGAAGAGGTGGAATGTGTATATATAGGATACTCCTCCCATTTGTACAAAACGGTTAAACATTCAAAGCTCTCATTTGCAAAGCTCTCTTGTGCTCTCTACTTCTCCAGCACTTCTATCTTTCCTACTTGCCTCTCAATGCTTTCTACTCATTCTCTCAAACTCTCTAAGGTTTACTTAGTTCATCTTCTCTTGCAAGATCGACTAAGTGCTGCGTGGGTTAGCACAAACAAGGTCTAACTCCATGACAAGTGTTATCAGAGCAATGGTTTTCATCCTAAGTATGACCTGCTTATTAGTGAAGTTATGAGCATGGCAAGTAAGGAAGGAATTGTTGCGACCATTATGGAGGAGAACGAGTGGAGCACCAAGTTCATGGGTGAGAGGAGCAATGTGTTCAATTGAAACGTAATAGATCCAAGGCACCAGTAAGAGAATCCACGAGGTCTCATGTTGTTGGCTTAGAGAGGATTGTCACCAACTTAAATGCTAAAATGGACGAACTCAACGAGTAAGTTGATAACATGATCCATGAGAATTCTGAAATCACAAGGGCTGTCAAATATATGATTGAAGGTTTTGGCCACTCATTGAGGGGAGAACTATGCTTCTTGAATCAAGAACTATCTGATCTATGGGAGCTCATTAGGGAGATGGGGTTGCTTTATTGAAGCACTCCACCTTCTGCTAGTACAGTTGCCACTACTAGCACTTATGTCATGCATGGTTTGAAGGTTCCCAAGCCTGCCATGTACAATGGCATCTGCAATGCTATTGTGGTAGAGAACTTTCTCATTGGTCTCAAACAATACTTTGAGGCCATAGGGGTTATCGATGACCTTGCCAAGGTGAGCGGCACCCTAGTCTTCTAGAGGGATGTTGACCAACTATGGTGGAGATAGAAGCACTCTAAGAGAGAGAAAGGCTTATGCATTTTCAACACTTAGAAGTAATTTAAGGCTGAATTGCGTAAGCACTTTGTACCTCATAATGTGGACAACAAAGCTAAGGGAAAGTTATGTCACCTAAGACAAACAGGTAGTATTTCCAACTACATTAAGGAATATACTACTCTAATGCTTGAAATTGACATGTTTGACAAGGAATTTCTCTTCCATTTCAAAAACGGCTTGAAGGATTGGGCTAGAGTGGAGTTAGACAGGTGTGAAGTGCAAACCCTCTGCGTTTCTCACCACTTTCTCTCTCTTTGAAAGGATTCATCCTTGAATCATCACCTACATCAAAAGGGGAAAGATCAAAAATATTAAATGTTGCACTCATATTATACTTATCAAGAAGGTCTAATTTATATGCATTGTGAATAATTCGTGCTACAACTTGAAATGGACCATCTCCTCTAGGTTGTAGCTTTAAACTCCTCTAAGTTGGGAGCCATTCCTTGTGCATATCCACCCAAAACTAATTACCAGATTCAAACAGCATTTTTTCACCCTTTGTTGACATGGGATACATATTGCACAATTTATTTTTCAATATGTTGCCATCCATACCTTCTCATTCAATTTTTTCACCATGTCAACTTTGCATTCACCACCTAAGGTAGCGTACTCATCGATAGGTATAGACACTAAATCTAAAGGAGTCAACGAATTAAAACCATATACAATTGCAAATAGAGAGTAACTAGTAGTAGAATGAACACTCCTATAATATGCAAACTTGACATACGGTAAACAATCTTCTCATGTTTTCAAATTCATTCAAATAATAGCATGCAAAAGAGTAGAAAAAGTTTGATTAACCACCTAAGTTTGCCCATCAATTTGGGGATGATAAGTAGTTGAAAACAATAGCTTAGTACCTGACTTACCCCATAAAGTCTTCTTCAAGTAGCTTAAGAACCTTGTATCCCAATTTCAAACAATGCTCTACAACATGCCATGTAAACATACTATTTTTCTAAAGAATAAGTCAGGAACATTGATTATATTATTAATGTTATGACATGGGATATAGTGTGCCATCTTTGAAAATCTATTAATAACAACAAATACATAATCCCTACACCTTTTTTTATCATAATAACCCTAGTACAAAGTCCATAGATAAATCAACCTAGGGATGGCTAGGTATGGATAAAAGGGTATATAGGTCATGGGGTAAAACTCTAGATTTAACTTGTTTGCATGTTATGCATTTCTCACATACCCTCTTAACATCTCATTTTATGTGTGGCCAAAAGAAATGTTTAGTTGGGACATCTAGGGTTTTCTTAACTCTGAAATGACCCATTAGACCATCACCATAAACGTCTCTCACAACCAACTCCCTTAAAGAACTCATAAGTATGCATAAATGATTTTCCTAAAAAAGAAACCCTAATGCGTATAAAACTTCTCAAAGGTTGACTTCTCACATGCTCTAGAATTCGGCTTTTAAGATGAAGTAGAACCCAAATTCTGCCCAAACTATATGGAACCCTTTTGTTTAAGTTGTCTTTTAACTTTCATTGTCATATGCACCATGTCTTTCTAATTCCACATAGTGTTGCAACTCAACCACGTTGGCTATGTCTCTATTTAGCCCTTGCAGAAATCCAGCCATAGTTGCCTCTCTATCTTCTTCTACATTCACCTTAATCATGGCAATCTCTATCTCCTTGTGGTTATCCTTTACACTTTTGGTGCCTTGAGTGAGCCCTTGCAGCCTTTGGTATAACTCCTTATAATAGTGATTAGGGATGAAGCTTGTCCTCATGATAGCCTTCATCTCCTCCTATGTATCAATAGGCCGCTTATAATTCCTTCTCCTAGTCAAAATAAGTTGATCCCACCAAATAATAGTATAAATAGTAAATTCAACGACAACAAGCTTGACTTTTTTCTCCTTAGAATAGTTATGGTAATAAAATCCAATTCAACCTTCTTCTCCCATTCTAGGTATGCATCAAGATCATTCTTACCTTGAAATGGAAGAATTGTCATTTTAATGCTTCCCAAATCATGGTCATAAGTGCCTTACCTCTCAAAATCTCTCCAATCCCTTCTATTGTTGGCAATTTTAACCATAATAGTTAGATTGTCAAACTCATCATTTTCTACATCATCTTCATGATCATAGGCTTGTCTCAATTGCCTTCTTGCATTAAGAGCCTTATAGTCCCTATGCCTCTTTTGCAACTCTACTATTGTATTAGCTTGCTCTTCTCTCTTCTCCCTTATATCATTAAATCTGATATTCATGCACTCAAATTATTGTTGTATAGCTTTGATCATAAAAGACATATCACTAGCTCCCTCTTAAGTTACACCTTTGTCTATGGAAGTCATAGTATTACTTTTGTACAAAATGATTAGCATACCTTACAAAACACTCCCTTGTGTTTCATTTAAAAGAAACGGTGTCATACTCCCTCAAGTTTATGCTTTTTATGACTTTTTCCTCTCAAATTTCCCCTTTCAGCTAAATAATCTAAATCTAGAGGATTAAGCGTGAACAAAATAAGATTAATGGCACAGAATTGAACTAATTAGAGAATAAGGAGTCGACAAAATGAAAAAGGATATCAAGGAAAATGAATTTAATGAACTAAACTCACAAAAATCAAGATAAAGGGTTAAATCTAAAGGAAAAACTTGAATGATATAACAAGAAAATAGATGGTAGAATTAGAGTTAAGTAAGAAAACTATATTATTATTGTGGTCAATATGACCAAACTATTGAACTTTTATCAATAACTTGAATTTGATGTCTTTTTTTTCTTATTCCTCTTTTTTTTTTCCTTTTTTTCTTTTGCTTAACACAAAATAACAATATAATACTTAGAGATAACAATTGAAATTAAAATTAGCACATTTTTTATAGTTATGATCTCAAACAAACAAACAAAGTGCGAAGGGTTGCAAACTAATAAATTAGTGCATTTGAATGGTAATGTGCTTAATAGACAAACTAAATAGAAATAAATAAATCACAATGCAGCAAATTGAAGAATTAGTTGATCCAACCTTATTCAAAACTAGGCTCTGATAACAATTGATGTGAAAACCCCCAAAAGATGTGGCTTAGGGATCCAACGCATACAAGGAATCAGAGAATATCCTAGAAAGTTAAATCAGAATTTAATAACAAGGAACATGAACCTAGGGTATTTAAAAAGGATATGGATGCTGCACTTTAGAAAAGGAAGCAATTAGGAATGATAAGTTGAGTTAAACGCCATAAGAAGAGGTACTTTTTGATAATTTCTTTAGTTCTCAAAAGAACCAAAGGAAAGAACCTTACTTCTTATTTCTCTCAAAGTTTTCTAATATTCAAGGGCTTACAAGGAGGTGCCTATTTATAGGCTAAGATAGTAATTCTGAAGAGGTATAAATTTGTATTTAGGACAACTCCTTATTTAGGAAGAACTCCTATCTAGGACAAATTCCTACACATAAAACTTTCACTTTTATACAATCACTTATTTAGGATAAACTCTTATTTAGGAGTGAATGCTATTACTTAGTCTTGGCCCATTAAGTACTCCAATCATATTAATGAGGCCTTAACTCTTTTTCAAGTTTGAATTCGCACCATTTATAACTTGGTTGACTAAAATGTCCTCAATCAGCCCATTTAGTACTTCTTTCATGTTTTTGGTTCTAACTTCTGTTATTGGGCCTTTTGGAATGTGCAATGGACCTCTTGCATCCTTTGAAGCCTTCCACACATCATCTCTAAGCTTCTCATCACCTTTGGAAACTCTTGAAGTGAAGCATACTAGTTATTCTTTAGAATTAATCCTTTGTCTAAAGATTCCTCTGTAACCATGACACATTTGTTTTTATTATTTTAAAGGCTTCTAGATAAGGAAGGCCTAAGCATGGCAATTCTTTAGCTCTAAATTTTATTTTCTTAGCTCCCTATGTATACTTATCAGTCTAATCTGGTAGATTTTTCTATAATCTTTCAAAGAGTGGCTTGCATAATAAGCCAAGCCTTTATAGAATTATGAAATATAATTCAAACTTCTTATAAATCTTTGCATTTGTTATTTGCCCCTTATTTCATCAAGAAATTTAGAGGCAAACTTAATTGCTCTAATAATAGGAATTATTGCTACATTCTCAATGAAGTAACCAAGGAACCTTATTCTAGTTTGAAATAACTTTATCTTCTTAGTAGATACTGCTAATCCTACTTTTTAATAACTTTTAAGAAAAGGTTTAAAAGTTTAAAATATTGTTTAATGGTATTAGAAAATACTAATATATCATTAATATAAACAATCATGAATGCTAAATAAGAATTAAATGTTTCACTCATAATCTTTTGAAATTGAAATGGTGCATTTTTTAATCCGAATGACATTACATTCCATTCATAATGTCCAAATGGAACTATAAATACTATTTTATATTTATCCATTTCATGAATATGGATTTGCTAATAACCAAATTTCATATCAAATTTTGAATAAATTTGTACTTCATAAAGTCTATTAAGTAAATCTTTTTTATTAGATATAGGATACCAAATCCATTGTAATACCTTATTTAAAAGCTTGTAATTAATAACCAATCTTGGGTCATTTTCTAATTTAGTGGCATTTTCTACATAGAAAGTTAAACAACTCTAAAGGCTATAGCTTTTTCTAATAAAACGTTTTTCCAAAAAAAATCATTAATCTCATTTTTAGAGATCTCTAAAGGCCTTGGTCCCAGGGACATAAGCCTAGCTTTTGTTGGTATTTGACTTTCATTAAAAGTCTATTCATATGGTAACTCTACTACATGCCTTTTTCTATTCTAAAAAGTTATAAGGAAGTTGGAGCAAACTAAGACTTTTAACTTTATTTTTAGTTCTTATAGCTTAACCTGAATAACATGAGTATTAATTCTTTCTTGTAAATATTTATTTTGAACATGAGATTATAGAGATTGAATAAATCTCTCTTTTCTTTTAATAGTTTTTAATAGATTTTTTGTAATAGATCTATTTCCTTATATAAGGGAGTAGATACAAACTTAAAACTAATAACCTTTCCATTAACTTTTGAGTAAATCTCTTGATCACTAATTTTCTTAATAGGATATAACATATGCAAAAAAGGATTTCCCATGATAACATCATGAGATAAGTTCTTAACAAGGACAAAAGGAATTTTAAAGCAAATTCCTTCATTGCATATAACGGTTTATGATAACTTGTATTTAATAACAAGTTTACTTTTATTTGTCGTGTTTAGAACACTTCAATAGTTTTTGAAAAGCATCTCGAAGAAATTATTCCTTCGATGGTAGTGCCTGAATCAATTAAGGTAAGGCTAGAAAAAATATTCTCCCTATTAATAACAATAATAATTTTAGTATGTCATTTATGGGTAATAACCCTATCAATCAAATTAACATATTGAAGCACAATTAAGTCCTCTTTTAAAGAGGTATTTGGAATGTCTGAAGGGTTTTCAACCTTCTATGACATTGTTTCCAGAACTTAAATTCTTTACTTTACCTCTTTTATCTCAGTTGTTAATTGATTTATTTTAGTTTTAAGCTCTTAATTGTTAAAGGATCTATAGCTCTAGTTTTTAAAATATAGTGATCATTCCTAATTCTCTAAATAATAATTTTTAAACTGTATCTTCTTCTAGTTCATTTATTTTATTCTCACCTCTAACTAGATGAAGGTATTTCTCTAATTGTTTTTTTTTTCTTTTAAATCTATTATTTTATCAATAAGATTTAATATCAAATTATCTTTGCATAGAACTTGATAATAGTTGCATTATTCATGACAACTACTATCTAAATTATCTTTAAAGGCAATTTCTCCTTCTTCAAGAAGATCTATTTCTAAGTTTGATTCTTCAACTTCACTTTCAGATGAGAAAATATGCATTAATGACCTCTTAAAGTTTCGTCCAAAGATAATTCTTGGATTTTTTGCTTCACTTTCCATCATATTGAATATAATTGTACTTACACTCTTCCTCTAATAAGGGGTGAACGGGAGTTGGTCTAAAATAATACAATTTTGTGGGAACCTTTTTATAAGAATGTGATGGTTCTTGTTTAGTGAATTTTGTTCTAATAAGAACATTTATTTTAAGTTATCAAAATGATTTTCAACTTCTTCATCTACTTCTTTAATTTGTTCCTCTTTTCCAATAATAAAGGCCTTTTTCTCCTTTTAACCTTTTGACTATCTCATTTACTATTTGTTTAGGATTTTTACCTAATATATTATAGTCTACTTCTAAAGGTAAGTGTTTAAACAAAACTCTTTTTTCTATTTTTGATTTAACCAGAGGTTTTGGTGCTTGATAAGATTTTTTTTCAATTGGTTCTTACACTTTATCAAATTGATTACCTATAGATTAGAGGTAGAGATTGGTGTAGTTTCCTTGCTGTATAATAGTACTACTAGACGGTTCTACTTTGTATGGTGAAACTATAATTTCACTTTCTTCTACCTTTATACTTAAATTCAAAGTATGAGTTAATAACCCTCTTTCCCTTTTTGTAGCATATTCTTGATAGACTTTCTTAAGGATCATACACTCCTCTGAGGCAAAAAAATTTGGAAGAGGTTTTCTTTTACTTTTATAAACCTTCTTTAATTAGGTAAAGATATTGATTACTTCCATTTCAGCAATGTATTTTTATGATGTTTACTCTAGATCTCTAGCTCCTTATGGATAAAGGTCATAAAAAACCATTTTCTTTTAATAGCATTTTTTATAGAGTAAAATAACTTTTTTACCTTTTCTTCTATCTTATTTACTATTTCAAGGACATAGAGACTTCTAGCTTCATCTTAATATCCCATATCAAATAAAGAAGGAGATCTAGACTTAGAAGTCTAACTAGACATTTATAGTGATTCATTAACAATAAAAGTTGAAGTTGAAGGGGGAAAGTCAATTGGTTTAACCTCATACTTCTAGATGGTGCAAATCAAATTTCAACATCGCCATTTTTATATTCAACAATTTCTTCCATTTACTTATTTACATATTTAACAAATTCAACTATTTTTTCTAATGTCTATTTTTCAAGCAACTTAGCCTAATCCCACATAATAGTTTTAGGCACTAAAACATTTGTTTCTAACCTATTAGTCAAGAACAATGTTGTAGTCTACTTATCTGCATATTTAGCTAGAATTTCTTTAAATTCTAGGACAATGGTGGTCATAACCTTATAATGAATCTTGTAAATAAGGATTAGATTTTCCAAAGTAGACATTATATCAAATCCTATAAATGATCTTGAAAATAACTTTTGTGGCCAAAACAACAATTATATTCACTACAATAAGCACATCTATACACCTTTTGCACTTAAAATTCATTGAATTCCCTCAAACAAAAGAGGGGTTGATCATTATTAGCTTTCTTCACAAGTAAGCAATAGTTCAATTCTTGAATGATGAGACTGACTCTTCATTTCATCATAACAAGACTCCAACTTTCTATGTAAGAACTCATTCTCACAAATTGATCTTGAAAGTAACTTTTGAGCTAACAGCATACATTATATTCATTGCAACAAGCAGGTTTTTACACCTATGGAATTAGGAATGCACTGAATTATATCAAGCAATTTTTGATAATGATTAGTTTTTCTTTCAAGTATTTTTTGTTCAAATCTTGAATGATGCAACCATCTCTTTATTTCTTCCTAACAAGGCTTTAACTTTTTTATGGGAACCCCAAAAAATAGGGCTTAGGGAACCAAAATGCATAAGGAATAAAGCAAGAACCCAAGAAATTAAATCAAATTTCAATCATGTAACTCCTAAACCTAATGTTTAAAAGAACATGAACCTAAGGTATAAAGAAGTATATGGATGCCACTCTTTAGAAAAGAACAAATTTGTGAGTGATAAATCAGGTTGAATGTCATAAGAAAAGTTAGTTCTTAATAAGTTATTTAGTTTTAAAAAGAATTGAAGCATAAATTTCTCACTTTGAGATTCATATAATCATCTGCCCCTTTAACAAAGAAATCAAGTCTATTTATAATCTTGTGGCGTTCAACTCAACTTATTACTCCTAATTACTTTCTTTTTTGGAGTGTGGCATCCATATCCTTCTTAAATACCCTAGGTTTGTGTTCCTTTGAATGTTAGTTCTCGAGTTTTTATTATTAAAGTCTAATTTAGCTTTCTTGGATATTTTTTGATTCATTGTGTATGTTGGGTCCCTAAGCCACATCTTCTGGGGTTTTTCCTATCAAGAGGAGTAAGAATTAAATACTCTACTATAACAAAAAAAGAAATTTTTGCTATTGTGCTATACATTCAAAAATTTGAAAGTGATCTGTTAAATCAAAAATTCTTTTTAAAAATAAACTGCAAAATAGATAAGGATGTCTTTACTAAAAATGTTTAAAACGTTACTTCTAAACAACTCTTTACTAAATGAGAAGGAAATTTTATTTGTTTTTTATTTTGACATCAAGTTTATTAAAGGAACTTCTAATTCCTTACTAGATTTCCTAACTTATGAATTTTTGTTAGGTATTACTTAATGAGTAAATGGTCCCTTATGTAGGGGCTTTAATCCCTAGCAAAGTTGGTTATTTCATGAGTAAAAGATGCATTTAGTTCAAAAAATAAAGAAGTTGATAAACTTTGTGATGATGCTTATGAGTAAGCTTTGGATAAATCCATAATATATCCTTTGATTGCAAAACACATTGATTTGTTATGTACTATTGAGAATAATTATGTTCAACTTTGATATCATAAGGTCGATAGATTCTACCTTAAAAATGATACGTATCCTCATACTAGTATTAAGGATTGCTTATATTATCAGCGAATTTTAGGCAGAACAAAGATGTATTCTTCTATAAGATTTTTACTCAAGAAGACAAAATATCATATGGAAAAAAAAAAATTCTTTCTACCTTACCAACCCTATTTGCTGAAAGAGTTAAAAATAAGTTAAAATACAATCATACTAAAGTTATTGATTACTCTAGTTATACTTATGGTGAATTGGCTACTGGCTAGAGGGGTTGAACTTTGCAATGAGATTAAGTTACGTAGGCAATATCAAAATGAAAAAACTCAAGGTAAAAGAGCTCTGGGAGATTTCTAAGAGTAAATGGGTTATCCACCTATGAATTATCTTAAAAAAATTCAAAAAGACAGATTATAAAGCTATTGCTGAAAAGAAAATTGTTCATCTAGAGGAAAAGGAAAAGGAAAATAGTAGTCTATTATAAATGCAGAAATATAGGACACTATTCTAATAAGTGCAAAACAAAGAAGAAAATCCAAGAATTATCTAATGATAATGTCTTATTTTTTCACACTTATTACAGACAATTGTCTTTTTCTTTTTCTTCTATGAAATAAGCTTTTTCTTCTCTTTTAATTTTTCATTTGAATAAAAGGACTTTTTTTCAGTTATGGGTTTATAACCCTTCTTTTTGAATCTTTTAGGATATTTCATGGATGGATAATCCATTTATTCATAGAAATCTCTTAGGATATTTTTGCCATGTATTTTCTCATTCTATAACTACCTATGTAGTTTCATTTTATTATAGAGTTTAACTCCTCTTGCTATAACCTCTGGAGTTAGTTCTCCATATTTATAATCAAAGTAATCAATAACCTATAGTTTACTATTTTTGCAAATAGGGCAGGTAACCCCAATAAAAACTTTTCTTTTCAAAAGATATCCCTAGCTTCTAAAGATTCTTTTTCTTTAATCAATTCTTCTTTTCCTAGAACAGAGGTATGTATGAATGACTTGTTATGTCATTTGGTCTCACTAATGCACTGAGTACTTTAATGCGATTGATGAATCATGTTTTGCATACATTCATTAGTAAATTTATGGTTGTGTATTTTGATGATATTTTGGTCTATAGCAAAAATCCAGAAGAGCATATTGATCATTTACATTCTACTTTAATTGTTTGACATTTTGAGTAATTGTATGCTAACTTCAAGAAATGTTCCTTTTTTACTAATCTGATCATATTTCTTGGCTATGTTGTGAGTACTAGAGGTATTAAGGTTGACAAGGAAAAAGTTAGGGTAATCTGTGATTGGCCTACACCTAAGTCAGTTAGTGATGTGTGTAGCTTTCATAGTCTACCTAGTTTCTATAGACACTTAGTTAAGGACTTTAGCACCATTGCTGCACAACTAACTAAGGTTATTAAAAAGAATGTGGGTTTTAAGTGTGACCATGATCAAGACAAGACTTTTAATTAAATTAAGGAAAAATTAATTTCTATACCCTTACTTGCTTTACTTGACTTTGCAAAAACCTTCAAAATTAAGTGTGATGCTTCTTCAGCTATTGGCATTGGAGTTATTTTGATGTAGGAAAGGCTTTCAATTGCCTACTTTAGTGAAAAGGTAAATGGAGTAGGCCTCAATTATCCCACTTATGATAAAGAGATGTATGCATCGACATGAGCTTTGGAGAGATGGCAACACTACCTTTTCCCTAAGGAGTTTGTCATCCATACTAACCATGAATCCTTAAATCACTTAAAGTGACAAGTAAAGTTGAACAAAAGACATGCTAAGTGGGTTAAATTCATTGAGACCTTTCCCCACATCATCAAATATAAACAAAAGAAATGTGATGACTCATGTATTATCACGTAGGTATGCCTTTATCACTACACTTAATGCAAAATTATTGATATTTGAATATATTAAAGATTTATATGTGAAAGATCCTGACTTTGCTAATGTGTATGGAGCATGTGAGAAGTTATCCTTTGAGAAATTTTATAAGCATGAGGTTTTCTTATTTAGGAAAAATCGTTTATGCATGCCTACAAGTTCTTTGAACCAGCCTTTGTGAACCTTCACAAATTGAACCATAAAATCCCTATAAGATAAACTAATTGAGATCAATAACTATTTTGTTTGGTGGAATTCAATGGATATAGAGTCCAAAGATGTAAGGATGTGCTTGTTATAAGAAATATATTGTTTGGTGCAGTCACAAAAGTTAATTTCATGGTTAGTTTGTTTGAATAAGTTGTTGCAATAAAAGGAAAAACCTTGTTAGCAAGAAATGAAATGATGGGCTCATAGAATTGAACCATTCAATCCTTAAAACAAAAATGAATCAATATCAATGACTCCTTGTTTGACAAAATCCAAAAAATTTGAAGTGTCAAAGGTCCAAAGACATGCTTGTTGCAAATAATATAGAGCTTGGTGTAGTTAGAAAAGTTAATTTCACTATCATCTTGCTTGAATGAGTTCTTCCCAACAAGGATTCTCCTTTGTTTGCAAGAAAGGCCCAATAACACGAGCTAGAGCTTCAATGGATGCAAGAGGTCCGTTGCACATTTTAGAAAGCCCAATAACACGAGCTAGAGCCAAAAAGATTAAAGAATCACTAAATGGGCTGATTGAGGACATTCAAGCCAACCAAGCTTTAAATGGTGTAAATTCAAGTTTGAAAGAGAGTCCAAGCCTAATTAATATAATTGGAATACTTAATAGGTCAAACTAAGTAATAGCAATCACTCCTAAAAAGGAGTTTATTGTATGTGCTGGAATTTGTCCAAAATTCCTCCAAAATAAGGATTTCTCCTAAGTAGGAATTTGTGCCTCTTTAGGATTGCTATCTTAGCCTATAAATAGGCACCCCTTGTAAGCTCTGGAGGGTAGACAACTTTGAGTGAAATAGAAGGCAAGATTTTTTCTCCCTCGGTTCTTTTGAGAACTAATGAACTTATCAAGAGGTATTTCTTCTTGTGGCGTTCCAATTGACTTCTCACTCCCAATTTCTTTCTTTTCTAGAGTGTGGCATCCATATCCTTCTCAAATACCTTAGGTTCATGTTCCTTCGAATGTTGGATCTAGGGTTTGTGTTATTAAACTTTGATTTAGCTTTCTTGGTTGTTCTTTGATTTCTTGTGTGCGTTGGGTCCCTAAGCCATGTCTTTTTGGGGTTTTTCACATCAACAAAAGATATTTTAATGATGGTTTTTTATGAATAAGTCTTTGAAATGAAAGAATAAACCTTATTAGTGAGAAATGAAGTGATGGTCTCATCTTTCAAAAATTGAACAATTCAATTTCCATGATCAATGCCTCCTTTATTAAATGAAATTTAGTGGATTTAGAGTATTAATGTTGTATGGAGGTCTTTGTCACACTAAATGTAATGTTTGGTGTAAACATAAAATTTAATTTCATGATCATTTTGTGTGAATGAGTCTTTGCAACCAAGAAGAAGCCTTGTTAGTAACAAATGAAGTTACAATCTCATCCTTTAAGAATTAAACAATTCCAACCTGGTAAGAAAAGGTAATCAAGATCAATGACTCCTTTGTTTGAAGGAATTTAATGGATTTAGAGGACCATAGGTGATGTGATGTGTGCCAAATAAATCAAAATTACTTTGAATTACTCAATTAATAAGTTTGTAATAAAGGTAAGTAGAGGTCAAATCCACAAAGATTAATTTTTGATTAATCAATTAATAAAAAGATCTCTACCCCACTGAGTTCACAAAAAAAAAAAAAAAAAGAACAAAGAGGGAGGAATTGACTTCCTCCAATGACTTCAATTTTTATAACTGAAAATAAAACCCTAACCTTCCATATTGTAAGCATGTGCACAGTGTAGTAGATATATTGTTTAAGGAGATTGTATGTTTGTGTGGCATGTTAGGAAGCATAGTTTCAAATCAAGAAGCCAAGTTCTTAAACTACTCTTGGAAGATGTTGTAGGGTAAATTGATAAGTAAACTTTTGTTTTCAACTACTTTTCATCCATAAACAGATGGATAAATTGAAGTGGTAAATAACACTTTATCAACTTTGTTATGTGCTATTAGTTGAAAGAACTTGAAGCATTAGGAGGAATGCTTGCCACAATCAAAGTTTGCTTATAACAAAAGTGTTCATTTTGCTACTCATTATCCACCATTTGAAATTGTTTATCCTATTAATGAGTGTGTTAATTTAGATGGCAAGCATAAGGCTAAAATGGTGAGGCAATTACATGAAAAGGTGAGGGTAGCTCCTTGAGAGAAGCATAAAGCAATATGCTACTCAAGTAAACAAAGGGTGCAAGAAAGTGGTCTTTAAAGTGGGAGATTGGGTATGAGTGCATATGCACAAGTAGAGGTTTCCAGCTTAATGAAATTTAAAGTTGTCTCCTACAAGAGATGGGTCATTCCAAATGGTTGCGAGGATTAATGATAATGCCTACAAATTGGATCTTCCAAATGGGTAATGTTACTTTTAATGTTTCTAAACTTTCTCCTTTTGATATAAGTGATGATTTAGGAACAAATCCTTTAATGGAGAGAAGCAATGATCAAAAGCTTGGAGATGATGTGTGGAGGGCTTTAGTAGATTCAAGAGCACATTCCAGAAGGTCTAATTAAATAGGGTAGAGTCAAAAAGATGAAAGAAGCACTATATAGGTTAATTGAGGACATTGAGGCTAATCAAAATACAAATGACATGAATTCAAACTTAAGATCTTATATAGAGGTTTGTAACCCTCTTTTTGTAGGGGCTAGCTAATTGATTTTTTTTTAAGAAATTTCAGAGACTTTTCTCTTTGGTTCTTTTAAGAACTTTGGAACTTAACAAGACTACTCTTATGGTGTTCTAATTTTTTTTTTTCATACCTTTAGTTCATATTTTCTTAGTAAACATTGGGTCAAGTTTTCTTTCTTGTTTTTTTTTTAACTCTTATTGTACTTGATTTAGCTTTATTAGAGTTTTAAATTCCTTGTTTTGTTAGTGGATCTCATTGTGCTCTTTGGGCTTTTCATCAAGCTTCCTCATTAGATAAACTTCAATGGATTTGGACTCTTTAAGACATAATAGCATGCATCTCACAATTAAATAAATGATTAGTGTAGACATTTAAGTTAATTTCATGATTTCTTTGTGTGAGCCATTATATTGTAGAACCCTTATTAACTAGTAAAGAACCATCTGTCTCTTCTTTCTTGTAATGAACCATTATATCCATTTAGGAAAAGGTTTGATGAAATTTAGTGGATTCAGATTACCTAAAATGTATTGATATGCATGTTGCAACAAAATTAAAGTTTTATGTAAACTTGGATATTTATTGAATTATCATTTGGTATAAATGATTCTTTGCCACAAAAATAGAAACCTTATTATATGGAAATCAAGTAAATGTCACAACCTTTAAGTAATCAATGATTCTCTCTTGGTAAAGAAAGTTAATCAATAGTAATAGCTCCTTTGCTCAGTGGATTTCAATGAATACAAACAACCTTAAAGGAGAAGTCTTATTTTTCACTTTTTTTTTCACTAATTATCTATATCTTTTAAAAATGAAATCAAACCTATTTATAGGTTAAAGTAACAACCTTAACCCTAAAAGTAGAGACAATTATATAATCTTAAAATATAGGAACACTCCTATTTTGTCGTAAACTCCTATTTTATAACAAACTCCTATTTAGGAGTGGATTTTATTACTTAACCTTAACTTAATAAAAACTCTAGTCATATTAATGAAGCCTTGGTCTTCTTTTAAGCTTGAATTTATGTCATTTGTTATTCGGTTGGCCCAAATATCCTCAATTAATCCATTTAGTGCTTCTTTCATATTTGTAGCCCTTGGGCATGTCATTGGCCCTTCGTGAATGATCAATGGATTAGTAGAAGCCCCCCATGCATCTGCACCTTTATGGATCTTATCAAAAGTTAATCAACAATAATAGCTTCTCTATTGGATGGACTTTCAAGGATTTAGACTACCTAAGACATCATAAAATGTATCACTCACTAAAATTAGTGATTGGTATAGACATTTTAGTTAATTTAATGATTCTTTTATGTGAATGACTACTTGGAATAAAATAAAGGCCTTACTAGCTAGAAATAAAGTATTTATCATTTAGGCAATGAACGAATGAATTATTTGTAAGGCTAATCAAGATGAATGAATTATTTATCTAGTGAAATTTGATGTGAAACCCAAAGAGTACAATGAAACCCATAATAAAATAAGGAATTAAAAACCCCTAGAAAGTTAAATCAAGTTTGTCCTAATATTCAAAGGAATACCAATCTAAGGTATAAACTTACACCTAATATTCAAAGAAACATGAACCAAAGGTATGAACATAGATGAACAACACCTTGATTTGATATAATTCAATGGATTTACAGCACCAAAGGTGTAAGGATGCGTTTACCACAAAGTATCATTTTGTGTGTATGACTCCTTGCAACAAAAGGTGAGTCCTTATTAGCAATGAATGAAGTGATGGCCTTATCACTCAAGAATTAAACTATTTAAGCCTAGTAAGAAAAACTAATTAAGATCAATGACTCTTTTATTTAATGAAATCAATGGATTTAGAGTACCAAAGGTGTAA
Source organism: Bruguiera hainesii (assembly GCA_023213295.1). Taxonomy (NCBI): domain Eukaryota; kingdom Viridiplantae; phylum Streptophyta; class Magnoliopsida; order Malpighiales; family Rhizophoraceae; genus Bruguiera; species Bruguiera hainesii. The sequence continues at coordinate 248,936 of JAHOYR010006079.1, forward strand.
GGATGTGTTTACTGCAAAGAATATAAAGTTTGATTAAAACAAAAAAGTTAATTTCATAGTCATTTTGTGTGTATGACTCCTTGTAATGAAAAACTTATCAAGATCAATGACTCTCCAATGAATTTAGAGTGCCAAAGTACTAGGACATGTTTGTCACAAAGAATATAGTGCTTTGTGTAGCCACAAAAGTTATTTTCATAATCATTTTATATGAATGACTCCTTGCAATGAAAGAAAAAGTCTTATTGGCAAGAAATGAAGTTGCTGGCTCACCCTTCAAGAATTGAACCTTTCAAACCTAGTAAGAAAACTGAATTAAGATAAATGACTCCTTATTGGATGGAATTCAATAGATTCAAAGTGTTAAAGTTATATGGATTTGCTTGTTACATTAAATATAATGTTTTTTGTAGGCACAAAAGTCAATTTAATGATCATTTTGTGTGAATGACTCCATGTAACAAAAGGAGAAGTTTTGTTAGCAAGAAATGAAGTTATAGGCTCATCCTTTTAGCAATTGAACAATTCAATCCCCATAAGATTAACTAGTCAAGATAAGTGGCTCCTTTGTTTAATAGAATTCAATGGATTCAAAATACCAAAGGTGTAAGGACGTGTTTGAGCAAAAAATATAAAGTTTGTCCTAGACACAAAAGTTAATTTCATGGTCATTTTGTGTGTATGACTTTTTAGACCAAAAGGCAAATCCTTGTTAGCAATAAAAGAAGTGACAAGATCATCCTTCAGGAAGTGAACCATTCAAACCTAGTAAAAACATGTTTATCATTTTGAATATAATGTTTGGTGACACAAAAGTTAATTTCATGATCATTTTGTGTAAATAAGTTCATGCACTGAAGCAAGAAGCAACAAAGTTAATCAAGATCAGCAACTCCTTTATTTCATGGAATTCAATGGATTAAGAGTACCAAAATTGTAAGGATGTGTTTTTCACAATGAATATAATGTTTAGTGTAAATAAAAAAGTCATTTCATGATCTTTTTGAGTGAATAAATCTCTACAATAATAAGAGAAAACTTATTAGCAAGAAATGAAGTGACAACCTCATCCTTTTGGAATTGAATCATTCAATCCTTGTAAGAAAAGCTAATCAACATCAATGACTCTTTGTTTGATGGAATACAATGAATTTAGAGTATCAAAAGCGTAAGCATATACTTTTTTCAAAGAATATAATGTTGGATGTAGACACAAATATTAATTTCATGATCATTCCATATGAATAAGTCCTTGGAATGAAAGAAAAAGCCTTATTAGAAAGAACTATAGTGAAAGTGATAATTGATGCGGAAAACCCCAAAAAGACGTGGCTTAAGGATCCATCACACACAAGGAATCAAAGAATATTCAAGAAAGCTAAATCAAACTATAATAACATAAACCCTAGACCCAACATTCAAAGGAACATGAACCTAGGGTATTTAAGAAGGATATGGATGCCACACTTTACAAAAGAAAGGAATTGGGAGTGATTAGTCAAGTTGGAAGCCACAAGAATAAGCACCTTGTGATAAGTTCATTAGTTCTTGAAAGAACCAAAAGAGAAAACCCTTCCTTTTTATTTTTCTCAAAGTTGTTTGATGATCCAGAGCATACAAGGAGGTGCCTATTTATAGGCTAAGATATCAATCCTAAAGAGGCACAAAGTCCTACTTAAGAAAAATCCTTATTTAGGAAGAATTCCTATCTAGGGACAAATTTTTACACAGATAATAAACTCCTAATTAGGAGTGAATGTTATTACTTAGTCCTAACCCATTAAGTACTCCAATCATATTAATAAGTCCTAGACTTTCTTTTAAGCTTGAATTCGCACCATTTGAAGCTTGGTTGGCCTGAATGTCCTTAATCAACCCATTTAGTGCTTCTTTCATCTTTTTGGCTCTAGCTCATGTTATTAGGCCATCTAGAATGTGCAATGGATCTTTTACATCATTTAAAACTTTCCAACCATCATCTTTAAAGTTCTCATCATTCCCCCTTTCCTAGAATCATCACTTGAAAAGGACCATCTCCTCCTAGTTGTAACTTTGAATGCCTCTGAGTTGGGAATCATTCCTTATGCCTATGCACCCAAACCTAATCATTAGGTTTAAACACCGCCTTCTTTTGCTTTTTATTGACATGGGATGCATATTGTTCAGTTTGTTTTTCAATATGTTAACACACCTTCTCATGCAATTTTTTATTATGTCAGCCTTGTGTTCACCATCTAAGCTAACATACTTATCGATAGGTATGGGTACCAAATCTAAAGGAGTCAATAGATTAAAACCATATATAATTTCAAATGGAGAGTAACTAGTAGCAGAATTAACACTCCTATTATATGCAAACTCGATATGTGGTAAACAATCTTCTTATGTTTTCAAATTCTTTTAAATAATAGCATGCAAAAGAGTAGAAAGAGTTCGATTAACTATCTCAATCTACCCATTAGTTTGTGGATGACAAGTAGTTGAAAATAATAACTTAGTACCTAACTTACCCTACAAAGTCTTCTAGAAGTAGCTTAAGAGCTTTGTATCCCAATATGAAACTATGCTCTACGGCATGCCATGCAAACACACTACTTCTCTAAAGAATAAGTTAGTCACATTGCTTGCATCATTAGTTTTATGGCATGGGATGAAGTGTGCTATCTTTTAAAATTTATCAACAACAACAAATACAAAATCTTGACCCCTTTTTTATCATAGCAACCCCAGTACAGAGTCCATAGCTAAATCAACCCAAGGATGGATAGGTATGGATAAGAGGGTATACGGGCCATGGGGTAAAACTCTTGATTTAGCCTATTTGCATGTTATGCATTTCTCACATAACCTTTCAACATCTCGTTTCATGTGTGGCCAAAAGAAATGTTCAGTTAGGACATCTAGGCTTTTCCTAGCTATAAAATGACCTATTATACCACCTTCATGAGCTTCTTTCACAACCAACTCCCTCAAAGAACTCATAGCCATGCATAAATGATTTTCCCTAAATAAAAAATCCTCACGCCTATAAAACTTCTCAAAGACTAACTTCTCACATGCTCCATACACATTAGCAAGGTCAAGATCATTCATATATAAATCTTTAATATATTTAAATCTTAATAATTTTGCAATAACTATAGAGATTAGAGCATACTTGTAGGATAATGCATCAACTATCACATTTTCCTTGCCTTGTTTATATTTGATGATGTAAGGAAAGGTCTCAATGAATTTGATCCATTTGGCATGTCTTTTGTTCAACTTTCCTTATCCCTTTAAGTGCTTCAAGGATTCATGGTTAGTATGGATGACAAACATGTTAGGCCAAAGGTAATGCTGCCATAAAGTTAAGCTCTCCAAGCACAAGAATGTGGGTTCTAGTAAGGAGGCAGGTAATTCTAACCCCCAACCGAGTAGAAATAGAGATGTTAAATGTTTTAAGTGTTTGGACAAGGGTCATATTGCATTTCAATGTCTAAATAAGCATGCAATGATTTTAAGAGGTAATGGTGATGTTGAAATTGCAAGCGAATCAGATCATGATTCTAATGAAAATGTTAGAGATGATTGGTGGAAGGCTTTAAATGATGCAAGAGGTCCTTTGCATATTCCAGAAGGCCCAATAACATGAGATAGAGCCAAAAAGATTAAAGAAGCACTAAATGGGTTGATTAAGGGCATTCAAGCCAACCAAGTTTTAAATGGCCCAAATTCAAGCTTGAAATAGAGTCCAGGCCTTATTAATATGATAGGAATACCTAATGGGTTAGAGTTAAGTAATACCATTCACTCCTAAATAGGAATTTATTGTTTGTGCAGGAATTTGTCCCTAGATAGGAATTCTTCCTAAATAAGGATTTGTCTTAAGTAGGAATTTGTACCTCTTTAGGATTGCTATCTTAGCCTATAAATAGGCACCTATTGTAAGTTTTGGAAGATCAGACAATTTAGCAAACAATTTTGAGTGAAATAGAAAGCAAGGGTTTTTCTCCTTCAGTTCTTTCAAGAACTAAAGTGTGGCGCTCAAATTGACTTATCACTCTCAATTCCTTTCTTTTTTGGAGTATGGCATCCATATCCTTCTTAAATACCTTAGGTTCATGCTCCTTCAAATATTGGGTCTAGGGTTTATGTTATTAAACTTTGATTTAGCTTTCCTGGTTATTCTTTGATTCTTTGTGTGCATTGGGTCCCTAAGTCATGTCTTTTTGGGGTTTTCCACATTAGTTGGTATCAGAGCATGGCTCTAAATCAGGTTGTATCAATTAATTCTTTCATTTGCTACCTTGTGATTTATCGATTACCATTCAAACGTGCTAATCTATCTATTTGCAATCCTTCTTACTTTGCTCATTTGTTTGAGATCATAACTATGAAAAAGGTTCTAATTTCAATTCCAATTGCTGTCCTTAAGCATTTTGCTATTATTTTGTGTTGAGAAAAAGAAAAGAATAAAAAAAAACGAAAAAAAAAAGAGAAAAAGAAAAGAAAAAGGAACAAAAGAAAGAAGGCATCAAATTCAAGTTATCAATAAAAGTTAACAGCTTGGTCAAATTGGCCACAACAATAATATAGTTTCCTTACTCAACTCCAATTCTGCTATCTATTTTCTTGTTTTGTTAATCAAGTTTGTCCTCTAGGTTTAACCCCCTATTCTGATTTTTGTGAGTTTAGTTCACTAAATTCGTTTTCCATGATATCCTTTTTTTTTTTTTTACACTCCTTGTTCTCTAATTTGTTCAATTTTACGCCATTTATCTTATTTTGTTCAAAATCAATCCTCTTGATTTAGTTTGTTTAGTTCTTTATTGAGTTGAAATGGGAAATCAGAGTGGCAAAAGGCAAGAGTGCAAGTTCATATAAAAAAAAAACCATAAGGAGTGTAAACACAAGGGAGTGTAACACCTTTTTTCTTTTGAGTGAAACACGTGAGGGAGTGCTTTGTGAGGTATCCTAATCATTTTGTGCAGAAGTAATAGTATGACTTCCTAAGACAAAGGTGCAGCACAGGAGGGAGTTAGTGATGTGTCCTTCATGATCAAAGCTATACAACAACAATTTGAGTGCATGAATACCAAATTTGATGTTTTGAGAGAGAGAGAGGATAGAGGAGCAAGCCAATACAATAGCAAAGTTGTAGAGGAGTTATAGGGAATATGAGGCTCCTAAGGCAAAAAGGCAATTAAGAAAAACCTATGACCATGAAGAAGATGTAGAAGATGATGATTCTATGCCATCATCAGAGGGTGAAAGTAATGGAGAGGAGTATCCGATTAATGAAGTAGCTCTCGTCATAAGGCGAGCATTGAATGTGCAAGTAAAGGAAGAAAATGAGATGCAATAAGATAACATCTTTCAGATGAGGTGTCTCTTCAAAGATAAGGTATGTAGTATGATTATTGATGGTGGGAGTTGCACTAATGTTGCTAGCACAACCATGGTTGAGAAGTTGAATTTGCCTACTATGAAGCATCCTAGGCCATATAAGCTTTAATGGTTGAATGAGAGTGGTGAAGTCAAGGGAAATAAGCAAGTGCTCGTGTCATTTTCTATTGAATGGTACTGCAATGAAGTTTTATGTGATGCTGTACCTATTCATGTGGGCAATATTCTATTAGGAAGGCCATGATAGTTTGACAGGCAAGTTATGCATGATGGCTTCAAGAATCTATATTCCTTTGTAATGAATGAAAAACCTATCACACTTGCACCATTATCACCTCAACAAGCTTATGAGGATCAATTAAGGATTAAAAATGAGAGTGAACAAAAAAGAGAGATTGAAAAGAGAGAAAAAAGAGGAGAAAATTTGAGGACACAAGAGAAAGAGAAGAAAATAGAAAGTTTCTATGCAAAAGAAAGTGATGTGAAAAGAGCATTTTATACCAAACAACCTATGATCATACTTTTGTACAAAGAAACTTATTTTAACACTAACAAGTTTGAATCATCTTTTCCTAGTGTTGCTGCTGCACCTTTGTCTTCAGAAGTCATAGTATTACTTCTGATTTAGAGCCAAACTCTGATACCAATTGATGCGGAAAACCTCAAAAAGACATGGCTTAGGGACCCAACGCACACAAGGAATCAAAGAACAACTAGGAAAGCTAAATCAGAGTTTAATAACATAAATCCTAGACCCAACATTCAAAGGAGCATGAACCTAGGGTATTTAAGAAGGATATTGATGCCACACTCCAGAAAAGAAAGGAATTGGAAGTGATAAGTCAATTTGAACGCCATAAGAAAAAGTACCTCTTGATAAGTTCTTTAGTTATTAAAAGAACCGAGGGAGAAAAACCATTGCTTTCTATTTCACTCAAAATTGTCTTATAAATTGTTTGATGTTTCAAAGCTTACAAGAGGTGCGTATTTATAGGCTAAGATAGCAATCCTAAAGAGTCACAAATTCCTACTTAAGAAAAATTCTTATTTAGGAGGAATTCCTATCTAGAGACAAATTCTTTTATAGATAATAAACTCCTATTTAGCAATGAATGCTATTATTTAGCCTTGACCCATTAGGTACTCCAATCATATTAATAAGGCTTGGATTCTCTTTCAAACTTGAATTTGCGCCATTTGAAGCTTGGTTGGCCCAAATGTCCATAATCGGCCCATTTAGTGCTTCTTTCATCTTTTTCACTCTAACTCATGTTATTGGGCCTTTTGGAATGTGCAATTGATCTCTTGCATCCTTTAAGGCCTTTCACCCATCACATTCACAAGTACTTCCACAAGCCACATATGCTTCATCATCTAATGTCTCGATTGCCATCCAAAATGTTGAAGTCTAAAGGGTTAGTGTGTAGTATCTTAATTCTAGAACAATTTCTAATTTCTACCTCTAGCATGATAGTCCTTATGGACATTATGGCAATAATCATAACCTATTGTTGGAGATCTATGATGAAAATATTAACTCAACTATTATAAGTAAGGAAGTTAGTAGTTAGTGGAAAGGCATCAAGCCTTAGTGGTGGAAGAGGAGCAGAAGTTTGTGATGAATGTTTGGTTACTAGATTTATTAACATTGAAGCTTCATTAGTTACCAATGTTGCTATAATTCACAAGAGCATAAAAAAATTTTGATAGTAAGGAAATGGGAATGGAAAAGTGTGTGTTTTAACTTCCTGAGGTGCCTCATGTTGAATTCATTTATATGGAACCTGATAACTTGGAGAGGACAATCACCGAGGTTTTTAAAAAAACACTTGATGTGTTTAAGCCTTCTCCTTTAGACTTTCCTATTACACAAGTGACTGCTAGTTGTTTTGGCCTTCTAAACAAAGAATCAATTGTTTCCAATTTGGAGACTTCATTTAGAGGCATTGTTTTCCTTTATAGCAATGGCTTGTGTCTAACACCATGAAACTACTATCTATGAATACTCCACCACCTTAGGTAAATGATAGGAGGGCACAACAAGTGCTTAGAGGTCTTAGGGAAAATATTGAGGGCCAACAAGGACCTATGGTGTGCTTATAATGAAAAAGTATGGAATCTTGGAAGTTCCTAGGAATGCACTAGCTTTTATGGGGGTCGTAAACTTTTCTAATAGGAGAGTCTGGCTTTTGTGCCTATTGCTCCTTTTCATGGTGCTCCTACAATACTCAATTTTGCTAAGTCAAGTTCCCTCCTTGGTATTCTTGCTTGCATTGATACACCACTCCCTTTACATAATGTGTATGTAAGCAGCTTGTAGTAGATGGAGAAAAAAAAAAGCTAATATCATCCCATTCATAAGTTTTTAAGCTTACTGAGGTTAAATAATAACACTGGGTTTGGCAGGTTCCTTCTTCAATTTGATGCAATTATAGATAATGAGTTCTCTAATTCTCAATACCATGATTTGGCATATTTAATGGCTGCAACACTTTCCATACTAATAGAGTCATTTTGTGAGAAGGCTACATAATAGTCTAAATTCATGCCATCAGTTGTATTGATTTATTGAGATCAATTGTGGTCAAGATAAACATGTCATGTGGCTTTATGTGTAGGCCTATTAAACTACTTCAGTCACAAACCTCAACTTTTAGCCAACAAGTTGGAGAACTTATGCTTAAAATCAAGGTTTACAACATCCATTTGTCCTTAGGAAGAACGAGAGACTACAGTGGCAAATGACTTAATCCTTAGCATGGACCAAGATAGCTATCACCCTCCTAATTGTTATTGATTGTATTAAATATTGGTGGGAATTAGCATTTATGTGTGATACATGTTTACTTGTGAGTTCATGTCCAAGAGATGCCTTCATTAGCAATATATTCAGTGGTCAGCTTACATACACGATCAGTGATGTAGGAGTAGCAATTTTTGTTGTTGTGTGTGACCTTCTATTCTTTGGTGATGCAATGGGGCATTGGCTTAGACTTTTTGAAGCAACAAGTTTGCTAGTATTGCAGCAGGTGACTGGGTTCTAAACCTTGCTAGCAGCATGTGTTAAGGACTAGGCTACTGCCTCTTAAAAGAGTTAGTATTTTAGTACCATGGGCTATAAACTTAGATCAAAAGGGTTAGGTTGATTATGAGTTTGTAACTATTTTAATCCTTAAGGTTTGGTTTGGTTATTATCTAAATGGGGCTTTTGGTCTTATTTTGCTCATGTAAGAGATTACTAGATACAAAAATGATTGGATTGGATTGGAAGTCTTGGATGACACTAGAAAAATTTCAGATAATTACAATGGTCACACAAACAAGTTAAGCAATGTAGAAGAGCCATTTGGTACTTATTCATCTATTAAGGTGTATGTTGTGATTTTGTTACAAGTTAAAGAATTAGAAGTCCTTCCCACAAATAAATGGTCCAAAGCCTCCTCTAAAGCCTATGCCATTTGGTAACCTAGAAGAATTATTAAAAGCTCTAATGGAGTTAGTATCAAAAGAAAGACTTTTGGAAATGATGGCCTTATTGCTCCAACAAGAGATGACCCCATAGGCAAGTCTAGTTGAAAGTGGTCAAGGTCATGATAATGATGACATTATGCAGGACTCACAGGATCCTTATGAGTTGTTAAAAAGCAACAAACTACATTTGGTAAAAAAGAGGCAAAGATGCTCGACAAGCAACTTTTATTAAAGCCACTTTAGAAAATGCAAGGAATCAAGGACAACTTAATTTAACGGGAAAAAAGAGGCAATGATGGTTATCTTTTTTTATTCTTTTTCATTATAAATAAGTCCCGCTGAGACAAAGAAGAGCAGAGTCCAATAGTTGTTTGAATTAGTTTCTGTTCTTTCTTTCTTATCACCTGTAATCTTCTTTCGCTCTTATCAACTATAAAATATAAGCTTGTATTGACCATGGCTATGAAATGAAGGTTTTATTTTTGTAAGCCATTTAATTTCATTGGTTTATTAATTATTGTTATCAAATTGCTTGCCAGTTATAGCTTTTTGTAAATTAGTCCATTACTATTGCTAGTTATTGCTAATTAAATTCCTATGTCATCCTGTGTGCTGCCAAGACTTGTATCATTAGAATTGTTATGAATATCCCAAATTGCTATTGAATATTGAGTTGAAAGTTTAATGCCACCTTATGCATCACTGCCACTGTTCACTATCACTACATGGAAGCCATTTCCTTGGGAACCACTATTCATTGATCTACGTGTTTTTAGGCACCATATGCCAAAATTCATTGGGAATAACTAGAAATGCTTGCCTAACATTTTGCCACCACATGTTCTATTACTCCATCATCCATCTTCCACAACAAACTAGTCTAGGAAGGACTAGTGACCTTTAATATGTTTAACCTTGATGATGACATATAAAGTTTGTGCCTCGATACTGTTGTTCTACTGATTTTTTGTTTGAAAGTTGGTATGCCTTTATAATGTGACATTAATGGATCAAACCCACATTGCAAGAGCCATTAGATCATCATCTCATCACATAGACCAAGATGATAACTGAGCCTTTTAGTATGACATGAATAATCTCAGGAGTGATTTTACATAATTTTCTAATAAATTAAACTTAGTTTTAAAAAGATTGACAACTTTATTTTTCTTGTAGATTTCTTTTTTTTTTTTTAACATAAAGAAGGATTGTGAGGTACCTCTTATTTTAGGGATACCATTTTGAGCTACAGGTTAAAGTTTAATTGATGAGCTACAATGAAAGTTAATCCTTAGAAGGCAAGATAAACAAGTCACCTTTAATGTTTTTAAAGCTATGAAATATCCCTTTAATGATGACATTGGTTTTGCAATAAATGCTTTTGACCATGAGGTTAACTCTTATTCTTTGATAGATTTGATGAAGGATAAATGTTTTAGAGTTTTGAAGGAGCATATGAAAGCCTGAGGGTAGACAACAGCTGACATCAAGAGAATCAATCCTTTCATTGACATGCACAAATTTCTCATGCAAGAAGGTTATAAGCCCAACACCAAAGAAGGCTAAACTTGAGTATTCAAGATGTAGTAAAGGATGAGGTGGTTAAATTACTGAATACATGTATAATCTATTATATTTCTAATAGCTCATGGGTAATTTTAGCTTAAATAGTACTTAAAAAGGAAGGAATGATTATTATGAAGAATGATCCAAATGAATTGATTCTTACTAGGACAATGATTGGGCGGTGGGTTTGTATGAATTATAAAAGGTTAAATGATACCTCCAGAGAAAGGGGTAAAGTAATTGTTTGGAGTTAATTTATTTAACTTCTACATATTTTACTTTCTTTTGTATGAAAGGGACAAAGTGAATATTTTGAGTTAATTTATTTAACTTTTACATATTTTAGTTTCTTTTATAAGGGGCAAAGTGAATATTTAGAGTTAATTTGATCCATAAATGTGAAGAATTATTGATGAAGGAGTGAAAAGAAAAATAAGAGAATCCTTAAAAGGTGTCTTTTTCAAATTTAGAGATTTACTTTGAGAAAATAGTTGCACCAGAGAGTTGATCCAATAGATCATTAGGATGAGGAATTGGAAACTGGTATTTGATTGTGATCTTATTGATCGCCTGATTGTTAACACACATTCTCCAAGTGCCATTTTTCTTAGGCACCAAGAGGGCTAGAATGGCACATGGATTAAGGCTCTCCCTTATGAAACCCTTAATCAAGAGTTCCATAACTTGTAGCAATTGTTCATGTTCTATTGGAATCATTGGGTAATGAGCTATATTAGGTTGTGAAGCTCTGAGCATCAAATCAATTTGATGTTGAATGTCTCTCATAGGAGGAAGACCTGGTGGTATGTCATTTAGAAAGACATTGATAAATTCTTCCAAAATAGGTTGCACTTGACGAGACTTAGAAGATACAACCACACTAGTTTTGTTAAGCAAAATATATACAATACTAATCCCCTTCATGGCACCCTTCACATCTTTCATCATTAATAAAGCTAAAGATAAGGAATTCTCAACAAAAGGAGTCTTCAGAGGTTCCTTAGTAGTTGTTAGAGTTATCTTCTTTCCACCATACTTAAAAGAATACATATTACGATAGCCATCACAGATAGCCTCCCTATTAAATTGCCAAAATTGTCCAAGAATAATATGACTAGCAACCATAGGTAGAACATCACACCATATTTTGTCAAAATCAATTAGAGCTGATAGAAAGATTGACAAGACATCATTTGAAAATAGTTACCTCAGTACCCTTCTTTAACCACAACATTTTGTAAGGTGTCGAGTGCACCTTCAACTCTAATTTTAGCTTACTTGCTACTACTTCAGAAATCACATTTTCACAGCAGCCAAAGTTAATAATCAACTGACATACCTTCCTCAAAATAGTGCAGGCTGACTAAATAATATTGGTGTGCAACCACCTATCTTCAATTTCATCTTTGGGAGTGAGGAAAATGTTTCTGACCATGAGAGGTTTGCACAAAATTAGCATTTACAATTTGTGTTTCTTCCATCATAACTTCATCATCTTTTGCCTCTTATTTGTGTGAGGCCTCCTCTTCATCATTGAACTCATTATCCACTAAGAAAGCTTTGCCAGCTGGTCGATTTTTATTCAATTCACAATTACTAGCATGATGATTGATCTTCCCATAAGAATAACAATGCATACCAGCTGTACTTGGTTGCTTTGAAAGATTGGGTTAAGTAAGGAGCTTATTATTGGGTTGTGCCAAAATTTCAGCAGCTTTGACGGTGCTGGTGGTACTCCTCATTTCTCAGTTCAGCAAAGTAGAGGTTTGCGGCCTCCTAAAGCGAGCCACTTTGAGTCCCCATTGATGTGCATCTCCCAAATCCCAAATGTCAAGGACTTCTAAGGCATCTTGGATATGAAGTTGAAGACCATTCAAATACTTGCTCACAAGCACCTCTTTTGGATCTTGAATATTGTTGCGAATCACTGATTTGTTGAACTCATCGGTGTATTGGTCTCTCTAATATCCTTTAACAAGGAAATTCTTTCAAATCTTGTCCTCTATCTTTCACCATAAAGCAATTAGAGCCTTATCAATAGATTGGTGAGTTTTTTCCCTTGTTGCCACCAAGTAATGGCCTTGCCTCAGAATCTTATATTAATGATAGCAACGCAATGATCATCTAGGAATTTTCTACACTTAAAGACTTCAATTACAAGGGTCAACCAATTAGCAATTTCACCAAAAGAATTGGTACCTGAAAATTCCAAAATGTCCCTCTTGATTTCCTTTTCTTAATCTAGTTCACAAAATTCTTGTGCACAACGATAAGCATTCCTCCTTCAAGGAAAAGACTGAATACTTTTTGAAGAAGAGGAATTGCCATTGAATTCTTCAGTTCTAAAATGGGACAGAGAGTTTTTTGCTTCAGCCCTTAGACGCTGAATTTCTTAGGCCAAGGCATTGATGTGTTCTTGCATGTGTTGTTGCAAATTCTCAGGAAGTGTATGCACTTCATTCAATGGAATGGTTCTACCACCTCAACGTCTAGCTTGTCATTGTCCTCTCCTCCAAAGCTCTGATACCAAATGATGTAGCCAAAGACTTAGTGATTAAGTTAAAAATAATAAAAAAAAATGATCAGGAGAGTGACTTGTAGAAATTTGAGCAAAAATTTCAGTTCTGCATGTTGTCAAGAAATTAGCCATATCTCTCAATCGATAGGTCAGAGTGCAGTGATTCTAATTGCAAATGAACAAGGCCTTGTAGATCTAGAAATGTCGTGTTTTGGTTTCTGCATATAAGCACTACATAGTTATCAATTTAGGGGAAAAAGAGAACAAAACAAAACTAGTTAAAACATGAAAAATGAGAAGGGACTTCAATGGTTGCTCTTCTACGCTTACAATGAAGTTGGTGGGGCATCAATTCTTCTAGATTGATGGCTACAACTCTTCAAGGATGTAGACTTCAAAAAGCTCTGACTCTCCAATGACATAGTGAAAACTCTTTTAGATTTTCATGGGTACAAACTCTTCAAAGTTCAAAAGAATGCCTAAGGCAGTTTCATGTTGGTTATGGAAAGTCATTGATGAGAATCTTGTTGGTTATAGACTTGTCAAGAAGATTGATGAGCTTGAATGCAAACTGATCTTAGTAGCTGAGCAAACATTGTGGAATTTGCCAATGGGGGCTTATTGGTGTGAGGCGTTGTGATGCAGGCTGCATTGTTAGCATGAAATGAAGTTACAGAATCATTGTTCAGCAATTGAAATATTCGAACCTAGTAAGAAAAGAAAATAAGATCAATGACACATTTATTTGTTAGAATTTAATGTATTCAGAGTGTCAAAGCTATAATGGCATGCCTGTCATAATAAATATAATGTCTGGTATAGAGATAAAAGTTAATTTCATGATTATTTTGGGTTAATGCTTACTCGAAGATAATTTGATTTTGGAATTAGAAAAATATCTTTATCTTGCTTGAGATGATATGAAGATAAGGGAATCAGAATAAGACTATAATTTAAAATTTGTTATTCAAAGGATTAAAATAATCATTTTGGCTTAAAAGCTAAAGAAGCAGAACCTTCTATAAGGAAACTTAAACTCATTAGAAATCTGAGATTAAGAAATTAGAACAGGGGATTATAATCCTAAAAACTATGTCTAAAAAGGTCACATACCCTCTGAATTTCAAAGAATTATGAATAAAATATTTAATACTTGTTTAGCATTTCTAATTCTTTATATTGATGATGTATTTGCATTGGATAAAACTTAACATATCCTTTAATTTCAAAGCACATTGACTTTTTGTGTGTCATTGAAAGTAACTATACCTGGCTCTAACCTTATAGCCCATATTAGATAAAAAAAAAAAAAAAAGGACATCTAGGCCTAGAAGCTTGACTAGAAATTTCTAGTGATTTATTAACCATTGAAGTAGAAGTTGAAAGAAGGAAGATAAGTTTGTACTATGGTTTACTCACCTATTCCTTAGTTTTTCTTATACCTTCCAATTCAATAATTGGAACTAAAAAGGTAGAGTAGTTGGGATTAATCTTTTCTTTTCCCTTTTGAAAGTTTAACCTCACACTTCTTAATGGAGTAAATTAAATTTTGAAATCTCCATCTTTATATTCAATTACTTCAAATTGTCAATTTACCTATTTAATAGGTTTAACAGCTTTTTCTAAGGTCTATCAATTAGGTAGCTTAACTTGATTCCAAGTAATCATTTAGGGGATCATTACACTAGCTTTTGACCTATTAGTCAAAAATAATATTGTAGTCCTTTTGTCTGCATATTTAGAAGGAATTTCTTTAACTCCTAAAATAATAGTATTTATAACTTTATAATGTATCATATAAATAAGGATTAAATTTTCTAAACTTGGCATCAAATCAAATCCCTTTTTCTTTATGTCTAGACATAAAGCATGTATTAAGTTTGGATTTGATAATGACGACATGATGTTTGGAAAGCAAGAAAGCTATCCATCACTTAAGCTAGATTCGACTACTTCTAATAAGGAGTCATGAAATCTATTATTTCTTTTATCCTTAACACAAATAATTGCCAAGTTATTTAAACCCAATCTAGTAGTCAATTTCAAATCTAACTAAACCATTCCTATATGAATGAACTTATATTCTTGTAAATAAGAACTAATAAGTTCTTGTGGTAATAAGAAAAAATGATTATAACCATGAATTTAGGGTAAGGCTTCTTTGAAGGTTTTGATCACATTATTGGTTTTTGAAAAGAAACTACCCCATTTATAAACATGGGAAGGAGAAGAAGAAGAGAGAGTCAAATTCTATAAATAATTTTTATCTAGAGTTTAATTAATAATTAATTCCTTATTTCTACTCCTACTTAGGCTATTACTCCTAAAAAGCCAATTAAGTCTTAACCTATTAACACTTCATAGTATCACTGTCAATGAATTACATCATAACTCTTTAATGCCTAACCATGGCAAGCAACAAAGGCAATACAACTTAGGGTTTCAATTATGAAATAGAGATGAGATTAAACTTTACCAACAATTAGACTTTAATACCATTCAATTTACTTCAGCAAAAAGCATGAGGTTAAACCTCAAAAAGGGAAAAGAAAAGGTTAAAGCAAGGCACTCTACCTCTTTAGTACCAATTACTAAATTGGAAGATATAAAAAGAACTAAATAACTAGTGAGTTAAGTGAGTTAAGCACAATGTAAAATTGACATCCTTCCTTCAACTTCTACTTTAATGGTTAATGAAAGTTAGGCTTTTAGTCCTAAATCTCCTTCTTTATTTGACATGGGATATCAAGATGAAGAAAAAACTTTCTATGTCCTTATAATCATAAACAAGGTAAAAGAAAAGATAAAAGAGTTATTTTAGTCTCCTAAAAACACTTTAAAAAGGAAATAATTTTTTATAACTTTTAATCAAAATTGGCAAGAGTTATGGATTAGATGTCAAAAAAAAAAAAACATTGTTGAAATAAGAGCAGTTGATATTTTTACCTATTTAAAGAAGGTTTATAAGATTAAAAAGAAACCTTTCCCTAATTTTTCAACCTTAAAGGAATGTATGGTTCTTCAAAATACCTATTAAGAATACATTACAAAAAAGGGAAAGAGTATCCACCCTCCTACTTTAATTTTAAGTATTAAAATTAAGGATAGTGAGGTTACAACCTCTCCTTACAAGGCCGAAGCAACCACAAGTGTTGCTATTTAGTAATTAAATTATACTAATCTTTATCTTCAGTTGGTTAGCAGTTAACTAAGTCGTGTGGAAGAAAAATTTAAAGCAATTGCCTTAAAGAGGTATTATTTCCCAAGACCTTTGGTTAAATTAGAAGTAGAAAAAAGGGTTTTATTTAAGCCATTGTCTTTAAAAGACATAGATTACAACATGAATAGTAAAAATCTTGAGAAGAAAAAATTAGTAGATGAAATAATAAAAGGGATAAAAAACCTTAGGTTGAATGAAAGTGATGTTTACTCATGTGGAAGTTCCTTGTCAAAATTCATGAGTTAAGATATTAGGTAAAGAATTTTATGTTCCTTTAATAAACTTGATATTAAAATAAAAAATAGATAAAATTTCTTACCATTGGGCAAATATTTGTTTAGATGTTATGTTTTTAACATCTTTTGTAAGAAAGTCTTTTGCCACCTTACAATCAATTTTTATAAGAAATTTATAATTTAACATTTTAATTTCAAATTTTTTAATACATAATATTATAACTAATATTTCCTTTTTGATGGTATAGTAGTTAACTGTAACTCCTCGCTAATCCTAAGGTGAAGTAAATAAGTTGTTCTTTTGAATTACTCCTTAAGGATATCCTCATATCTTTTATCTAATGCATTGGTTTTGGTTATTTTAAAGACATTAGTATGAGGAAGAATTAAGCATGCTAGTTATTTTCCTTTAACTTTACTCTTCTTGCCTTTGTATGTTATCTATCCATTCTAACAAATTTTTTGAAACCTTTCAAATAATGTCTTAGTGTCTTAAGCTAAGTCTCTATAGAAATTTGAAATGTAATTTAGACTTCCTAAAAACCTTTGCAATTACTATTTATCTCTAATTTTATTAGGAAATTTAGAGGTAAATTCAATTACTTAGTCAATGGGAATTATAGCTCTATTTTCTATGAAATATCCAAAGAATTTAACCTTAATTTGAAATAACTTCATTTTCTTAGCATATGTTACTAAACCTATATTTTCCATAACCTTTAGGAAAAGGTTTAAATGTTTAAAATGTTGTTCAATAATATTAGAAAATACTAGTACATCATTAATATAAACAATCATAAATGTTGAATAAATTATTAGATAAAGTTCATAATCTTTTGAAATTTAGAAGGTGCATTCTTTAATCCAAATGACACTATATTTTATTTATAATGTTTGAATGGAACAGTAAATGATGTCTTATACTTATCTTTTTCTTGAATTTAGATTTGCCAATAACCAGATTTCATATCACATTTTGGATATATCTAAGCTTCATAAAGCCTATTTAACAAATTCTTTTTATTAGGTATAGGATATGTGATTCATCTTTTTCAAAAGAACTTTTATTTCTTTTTAACCTATATCTAAATGTTGTGGTCCCATAGCTATGGGTCAAGTTCTGGTTGGAATCTAACTTTTATTAAAAGTCACTTTGTACAATAATTCTACCACATGCCTTCTTCTTTTCCAAAAATCCATAAGAATTTCCAAACAAATGAATGTCTTTAATTTTTATTGTATTTCCTATATTT
Source organism: Bruguiera hainesii (assembly GCA_023213295.1). NCBI lineage: Eukaryota > Viridiplantae > Streptophyta > Magnoliopsida > Malpighiales > Rhizophoraceae > Bruguiera > Bruguiera hainesii. The sequence continues at coordinate 266,588 of JAHOYR010006079.1, forward strand.
TTACTTGAATAAAATGAGTATTAATTTTTTCGTATAAGTATTTATTTTTTACTTTAGTATATAGAGATTGAATAAATTTCTCTTTTCCCTTAATGGTATTTTGAAGTATGTCTATCTTTTTATATTAAGGGATAAATATAAATTTAAAATTAATAAACTTCCCATTTAGTTTTGAGTAAATACCTTAATCACTAATCTTTTTTAAAGGATATAACATATGCAAAAAGGGATTTCCTAAAATAATACCTTGAGAAAGGTTCTTAACCAAAACAAAAGGAATTTCAATAGAAATTACCTTGTTACAAATAGTAGTTTGTGATAATTTATATTTTTTAACAAGTTTACTTTTATCTATAGTGTTTAACATATTCATAGTTTTTGTAAAATATTTTGAACGAATTAAGAAATTTCATTGGATCATTTAGAAGATGAATCTCCCTTAATGTAGGGACCTTTGTCCTTGGCTAAGTCAATTATTTCACTAGCTAAAGATGCCTTTGGTTTAAAAACAAAAGAAGTAGATGTGATGTTTATAAGCGTGCACTAGATAAAACTTTAACATATCCTTTAATTGCAAAGCACATTGACTTTATGTGTGCTATTGAAAATAACTATGCCTAGCTTTGACCTTACATCCCATATTAGATAAAAAATGAGATCTAGGCTTATAAGTCTGATTGGAAGTTTCTAGTGATTCATTAACCATCTAGGTAGAAGTTAAAGGAAGGAAGTCAACTTTGTATTATGGTTAACTCACTTATTCCCTAATTTTTCTTATACCTTCCAATTCAGTAATTGATATTAAAGAGATAGAGTACCTTCATTTAGCCTTTTCTTTTCCCCTTTTGAGGAAAAGTAAATTGAATTTTGAAATCTTTATCTTTATATTTAATTATTTCTTCCAATTGTCAATTTACTTATTTAATAGTTTCGACAACCTTTTCTAAGGCCCACTGATTAGGTAACTTAACCTAATCCCAAGTAATCATTTTAAGAACCATTACATTAGCTTTTGACCTCTTTTAAGGGAATTTCTTTAATCCTTGAAATTCCTACAAAAATTCACGAGTTAAAAAATTAGGTAAAGAATTTGATGTTCCTTAAATAAATTCGATATTAAAATCAAAAGGCAAAAATTTGTTTAAAGGCTATGTTTTTAACATCTTTTGTAAGAACGTCTTTACTATCTTACAATCAATTTTTCAATGAAATTTCTGATTTACTAGATCACCTTCAAAATTTTTAATACATAATACTATAACTACTATTTTTTTTTTTAGTCGTTGAGTAATTAACTCTAACTCCTTGTTATACTCTTGAGATTAAGCAAATAATTTATTCTTTTGAATCAATTATTTATTTAGTAATACCCTTATATCCTTTATCTAACACATCAGTTTTAACTATTTTAGAAGTATTAGGACAAGAAAGGGTTAAGTATAGTAGTTCTTTTGCTTTAATTTTAATCTTATTAACTACCTTTACATGTTCATTTGTCCACTCTAACAAATTTTTTTAAAGCCTTTTGAATAATGGCTTAATGTCATAAGCTAAATCTCTATAGGAATTTGAAATATAATTTAGACTTCCCAACATTCTTTGTAGTTATTGTTTACCTCTAATTTCATTAGGAAATTTAGAGGCAAGACAAATGCAATTGCTCGATCAATAGGAATTATAATGTCATTTTCTATGAAGTGTCTAAGGAATCTAACATTAGTTTGAAACTTTATTTTATTGGCAAATGTTGCTAAACTAGCCTTTTCCATAACCCTTAGGAAAAGGTTTAAATGTTTAAAATGCTGTTTGATAGTATTAAAAAGTAGTAATACAACATCAATATAAACAATTATGAATGTTGAATAAGCATTACATATTTCATTCATAATTTTCTAAAATTCAAGAGGTGAATTCTTTAATCTAAATGACATTACATTTGATTCATAAGGTCTGAACGAAATTGTAAATATAGTCTTATACTTATCCTTTTGCTAAATTTGAATTTGCCAATAACCAGATTTCATATCAAACTTTAAATATATTTAAACTTTATAAAGCATGTTTAACAATTCCTTTTTATTAGGTATAGGACACCTAATCCATCTTAATATCTTATTTAAAGGGTTACAGTTAATAACTAACCTTAGAACTCCACTTTCTAGTTTTGTTGCATTTTCAACATAAAATGCAAGACAACTCCAAGGATTAGCACATTTTTTAATAAGTCCCTTTTTCAAAAAATCTTTTATTTCTTTTTAACTATTTCCAAATACCTTAGTCCTATAACTATAGGTCAGGCTTTGGTTGCAATCTAACTTTCATTAAAAGTTGCTTCATACAACAATTGTACTGCATGTTTTTTTCTATTCCAAAAAATCATAGGAATTTCCAAAGAGACTTATGTCTCTGCATGTTTTTTTCTACTTCAAAAAGTCGTAGGAATTTCCAAACAAGCTAATGTCTCTAATTTTTGTTGTATTTCTTATATTTTTACTTAAATAATAGGAGTATTAATTTTTTTCATGCAATTATTTATTTTTTACTTTAGTATGCAAAGATTTAATGATAGATTATTGTTTTCTCTTAGCTTAAATAACTTATTACCTTTTTTTTTCTTCATTCTTTCCCTTTAAATAAAAGGTTTTCTTTTGAGCTAACAGTTTATAACCATTTTTCTTATTTTTCTCATGATAATATATAGGTGGATAATCCATCTAATTTTAGAAGTATCCTAAGACTCTTTTACACTGAGCTTTACTCTTTGTAACTATTTATGCAATTTAATTTCATTATAAAGTTTAACCCTTTTAGCTATTACATTGATAGCCAATTCTTCATAACTATAGTTAGCATAATCAATCACCCCCTTATTTTTAACTCTTTTTGCAAACAGTGTAGGTAACCTAATGAGAAGTTTTTCTTCCTAGAAAATACTCTAGCTTTTTTCTTTAATGAAAACTTTAGAGAAAAATACATCTTATACCACCCAAAATGAGATAGATTTGGGCATCTCAAATTAATGAGTTGCTTGTATATCTTATCAATTAATAAGGTTGTTATACCAATAGAATGATTGGTAATTATATAAATCAATGTATTGACATAATTGGAGAGTTGAACTCCTTGTTCTATTTTTATAGGAGAAAAGATCTAAACTTTCACTTCTTTGGATAGAAATCCCACCACCCTTTAAACTATCTAGTAAACCCATTGGTGATGAATTTTTCATTAAAATTACCACTTAATTTTGCAGCAGTTGCAAATATCATTAGATAATGAAGTGGAATAAGAATTTGATGTTTAGTCATCCCATCTAGATTCCATTCTACTATATTGCTACCATCCAATTAAACATAATTATAATTAGATTGTTCCTCTAATAAGAGGTTAACTAAGGTTGTCTTAGTATAATATAAGTTTGTAAGAACCCTATTAAAAGTCATCTTATTAATATTCATAGTTTTCTTCTTGTAAGAAGGTGATGAATACTTTTGTATCAAGTTTTGTTCTAATAAGAACATTTCTTGAATTATATTTATATATTCCTTAGCATTACTTTATTCTTCAATTTCTTCTTTAATAGGTTCTTCCTTTTCTTTCAACCCAAGGTTTTTTAACCTCTTGACTATTTCATCTATTAATTTTGTATTCTTAGGATTTATACTAGTCATGTTGTAATCTATTTTTTTTTTTTAAAGACAATAGTTTAAATAAAACTTTGTTTTCTACTTCTAGTTTAACTAAAGGTCTTAGGACATAATCCTCCTTTAAAAAGATTGCTTTAATTTCTTCTTTCATATGGCTTAGTTGATTTCTAACCAACTAAAAATAAAGATTAGTATAATTTCCTACTGAATTACAACATTTTTGGTTGCTTTAGCCCTATAAGGAGAGGCTATCTTGATTAGCTTTTCTTACATGGTTAGAATGGTTTATTGCCTAAAAGATGCGTCCATCACTTCTTTTCTTTATAACAAGGCATATAATATAATTGAAAGGACTTATTCAGAAAAATTGAATATGAAATTAACTCTCATAATTGTTACATTTAATACAACAAGCATGTTAATTCATCTTTGATATTTTGAGTTCATTAGAGTACATCACATGAGTCATTTATCTTTATTAGCTTTTCTTACATGGTTTGAATTATTGATTGTTTGAAAGATGAAATTGACACTTCATTTCTCACTGGCAAGGCTTATCCTCTTGTTACAAGAACTTATTCACATAAAATGATCATGAAATAAACTTTTGTATCTATACCAAACTATATGACAAGCACTTCAATAAACCTTAGGTAGTCTAATTGCATTAAAGTGCATCAAATATATAAGTCATTGATCTTGATTAGCTTTTCTTGATAGGTGAGACTATGTGACAAGCATGTCAACTTTTGATAGTTTGAATCAATTAAATTCCATTAAATATAAATCTTGATTAGCATTTGCTTGCATGGTTATAATGGTTTATTACTGAAAAGATGAGTTTGACATTTATTTTCTTTTGAATAAGTAATGTCTTATCATTGAAAGGACTCATCCACAAAAAATAAACATGAAATTAACTTTTGTAACTATATCTTCCATTAGATTTAATGCAAATGCATGTCAATACACCTTTGATAATTTGAATCCATTGGAGTGCATAATAAGAGTCATGATTTTGATTAGCTTTTATTACATGGTTTGAGTTGTTCATTGTTTGTAAGATGTGATTGTCATATCTTCTCGAGCAAGATTTCTCCTTTTATTATAAGGACTCATTCAAATAAAATTGATAGAAACCTCCGAGGGTACAATGAAACCCGTAAGCAAAATAAGGAATTCAAACCCCAAGAAAGTTAAATAAGGTTTAACAAAAGTAAAACCTTGACCTAATGTTCAAAGGAACATGAACATAAGGTATAAACCTAGACACAACATTCAAAAGAACATGAACCAAAAGTATAAAAAAAGATATAGATGGCACACTCTTTAAAGAAGGGATTTGTGAGTGGTAAGTCAAGTTAGAATGCTACAAAACAATAATCTTGATAAGTTCACAAAGTTTATTGAAGAAACAAAAGAGAAAATTTTCACTTCTTTTCACCAATGTTCTATATCTTTTAACAATGAAATCAAGCCTATTTATAGGCTAAAATAACAACCCTAACCCTAAAAACAAGAAAAAATTTCTAAATATGCTGACAGCAAATGATTTGGGGTCAATTTGGTCAAATTTGGTTTGGTTAGATTCATAAAGCCATGCATTTAGCGTAAAACTAGTTCACCAACTACCTTATGATAAGTGCCAATCCAACCTTTTACTAGGAAACTAGTCCTATAACTAGTTTTGTAACTAGTCCACTCTTTGTCCTCCATTTTTTAGACATAATGATAAGTCTAACTAATCAATTCCATTACTTTGTTGCTACAACTCTTCACAATCACATCACTTAGGCCGATTTAGCATACTTATACAATTAATAAAATATTGGCCTGAATTAAGACATACTTTGTTGCCCTTCATGCTTGAATTAGCTTCTTTGGCTTAAATGTATTTAATGAACTTATTTAGTACCTCTTTCATCCTTTTATCTCTAGCATGTGTCATTCACCCTTCTTGAATGCTTAATGGATCTTAGAAACCCTCCATGCATTAGCACCTCCATAAATCTCATTATTTTCCTTCTCTTTAAAAGGATTTTACACTTGTATCAAAAGAGAAAGATTAGTAACATTAAATGTTGCACTCACATTATACTCACCCAAAAGGTCTAACTTATAGGTATTATCATTAATTTGTGCCACCACTTGAAATGGACCATCCCCTCTAGGATATAGCTTTAGATGCCTCTGAGCCAAGAACTTTTCCTTATGCATATACACCTAAACCCAATCACTAGTATCAAACGCCAACTTCTTTCACCCTTTGTTGGCATGGGATGCATATTGCTCAATTCATTGTGCAATTTATTGTCATATCTTATGATGAGAAGCTTGGAGATAATGTGTGGAAGGCTTCAAATGATGCATATGATCCATTACACATTCTAAAAGGTTCAATAATGTAAGCTAGAGCCAAAAAAAAAAAAAAAGATGAAAGAATCATTCAATAGGCTAATTGAAAACATACAAACCAACCAAGCTATAAATGGTGCAAATTAAGCTTGAGAGAGAGTCAAGGCCTTATTAATATAATTGGAGTGCTTAATAGGCTAGGGTTAAATAATAGCATTCATTCATAAATAAGAGTTTTTCCTAAATAAGCACTTGTTTTTAAAATGAAAGTTTTTTGAATAAGAATTTGTCCTAGATAAGAGTTTGTCCCAAATAGGGATTTATCCTAAATAAGAATTTATTTCTCTTCTAGGGTTGCTATCTTAGCCTAAATAGGCACTTCCTTGTACACTTTAAAATTATATAATTTGAGAGAAATAAAAAGTGATACTTTTCTCTTTCGATTCTTTAAAGAACTAAAGAATTTATCAAGAAGTAACTTTTTTTTGTGGCATTTAACCTAACTTATCACTCCCATTTTCCTTGTTTTTTAAAGTGTGGCATCCATATTTTTCTCAATACCCTAGGTTTATGTTCCTTTGAATATTAATTCTAGGAATTGTGTGATTAAAGCCTAGCATAGCTTTCCTAGGTGTTGTCTAATTCCTTATGTGTGTTGGTAAATTTGTGGTTGTATATTTTGATGATATTTTGGTTTATAACAAAAACTTAGAAGAGCACCTTAATCATTTACATTTGGAGAAATCATATGCTAAATTCAAGAAATATTCCATTTGTACTAACAAGATCATATTTCTTAGCTATGTTATGAGTGCTAGAGGTATTGAGGTTAATAAAGAAAAAGTTAAGGCAATTCGTGATTGGCTGACAACTAAGCCAGTTAGTGATGTGTGTAACTTTCATGGACTTTAGCACCATTACTGCACCACTAATTGAGGTTATTAAAAAGAACATGAGTTTTAAGTGGGGTAGTGATCAAGACAAGGCTTTTAATTACATTAAAGAAAAATTAAGTTTTGCACCCTTACTTACTTCACTTGACTTTGCAAAAACTTTCAAGATTAAGTGTGATGCTTCAGGTATTGACATTGGAACAATTTTGATGTAGGAAAGGTGACTAACTTCCTACTTCAGTGAAAAGTTAAGTGGAACAGGCCTTAATTATCCTACTTATGATAAAGAGATGTATGCATTAGTTTGAGCTTTGGAGACATGGCAACACTACCTTTGGCCTAAGTAGTTTCTCACCTATACTAACCATAAATCCTTAAAGCACTTTAAGGGATAAGGAAAGTTGAACAAAGGACATGCCAAGTAGGTCCAATTCATTGAAACCATTCCCTACATCAACAAATGTAAACAAACTAAGGAAAATGTAGTAGCTGATGCGATATCTTGTAAGTGTGCCCTTATTTTTACATTTACTACAAAATAATTAGGATTTGACTATATTGAAGATTTATATATGAAAGATCCTAACTTTGCTAATGTGTATGAAGCATATGGGAAGTCAGCCTTTGAGAAATATTTTAGGCATAAAGGATTCTTATTTAGGGAAAATGGTTTATGTGTGCCTAGGAGTTCTTTGAGGGAGTTGGTTGTGAGAGAAGCTCATAGAGGTGGTCTAATAAGTCATTTTGGAGTTAGTAAAACCCTAGATATCTTAGTTAAACATTTCTTTTGGCAACATATGAAACAAGATGTTGAGAAGGTATGTCAGAAATGCATACCATGCAAATAGGCTAAATTTAGAAATTTACCCCATAATTTGTACACTCCATAAACAAACATTATGGGGTAAGTTAGGTATTAAACTATTATTTTCAACTACTTGTCATTCACAAACTGATGGATAAACTAAGGTGATTAATCAAACTCTTTCTACTTTGTTATGTGCTATTATTTAAATGAATTTTAACACATAGGATGATTGTTTACCACATGTCAAGTTTACATATAATAAAAGTGTTCATTTTGTTATTATTTACTCTTTATTTGAAATTGTATATGGTTTTAACCTTTTGACTCCTTTGGATTTGGTGCCTATACCTGTTGATGAGTATACCAACTTAGATGGTGTACACAATGCTAACATGGTGACGAAATTACATGAGAAAGTATGGCAACATATTGTAAAATGAATTGAGCAATAAGCATCCCATGTCAACGAAGGGCAATATGAGGTGGTGTTTGAACCTAATAATTAGGTTTGGGAGCTTATGTGCAAGGAATAGTTTCCAGCTCAAAGGCATTCAAAGTTATGGCCTAAAGGATATAGTCTATTTCAAGTAGTAGCATGGATTAATGACAATGTTTATAAGTTAGACCTTCCTAGTGAGTATAATGTGAGTGTAATATTTAATATTTTTTATCTTTTTTTTTTTAATGTAAGTGATGATTTAATGACGAATCCTTTCAAGGAGTAGGGGAATGATGAGAAGCTTAATGATAATGTGTGGAAGGTTTCAAAAGATGTAAGAAATCCATTGCACATTCTAAAAGGTCCATCAATGCAAGATAAAGCCCACAAGATAAAAAAAAAAAAAAGTACTAAATGGGTTCATTGAAGAGATATAGGCAAACTAGCTATAAATGGTGTGAATTTAAACTTGAAAAGAGAGTCAAGGTCTTATTAATATGATTGGAGTACTTAATAGGGTAAGGTTAAGTAGTGGCATTCACTCCTAAATAGGAGTTTGTCTTGAATAAATGTTTATTATTAAAGTGGAAGTTTTCTGAATAAGAATTTGTCATAGATAGGAGTTTGTCCTAAATAGGGATTTGTCTTAAATAAGAATTTATGTCTCTTTTAGATTTGCTATCTTAGTTTATAAATAAGACCTCTTTGTAAGCTCTAAAATCAATTAATTTAAGAGAAATAAATAGTGAGTTTTCTCCTTTGGTTCTTTCATGAACTAAAGAACTTATAAAGAAGTAATTCTTCCTATGGTGTTTAACTTGACTTATCACTCTCAATTCCCTTTTTTTCTAAAATATGGCATCTATATTCTTATTAATACCTTAGGTTCATGTTCCTTTGAATATTGGACTTAGGGTTTGTGTGATTAAAGTTTGACTTAGCTTTACTAGGTATTGTTTGATTTCTTCTATGCGTGGTCTATTAGGGTTTACATTATATGTGATGTTGTACCTATGCATACGAGCCATACTTTAGTAGGAGGGTCATATTCTATTAGAAATGCCATGGTAGTTTAATAGACGAGTTATGCATGAAGGCTTTAAGAACAAATATTCCTTTGTAATGAATGAAAAACCTGTCACTATTGTACCATTAACACCTTAATAAGCTTATTAGGATCAATTAAGGATTAAAAATAAGAGCAAATAAAAAAGAAAGATTGAAAAGAGAGGGGTAACCAAAATAGAAAAGAGAGGAGAAAAATTGAGGACACAAGAGAAAAAGAAGGAAAAAGGAAGTTTCTATGCCAAAGAAAGTGATGACAAAAGAGCATTTTATGCCACATAACATATAATTGTATTTTCATACAATGAGGCTTATTTTAACACTAACAAGTTTAGCCCTTTTTTGTTTAATGTTGTTATATCTCTTTTGTAGGAATTTGAAGATGTATTCCCTAAAGATGTTCTAAGTGGATTACTACCTAAAAGAGGAATTGAGTATCGAATTGATTTTATCCCTAGTGCATCTATTCCAAACTAGTTAGCATGTAAGAGTGATCCTGAGGAGACAATAGAGCTTCAAAGGCAGGTTAAGGAACTTATATTGAAAGGATATGTGAGAGAAAGCATAAGTCCCTTTATACTTCATGTCTTTCTATACCAAAGAAGGATGGGACTTAAAGGATATGGGTTTACTATCGGGCAGTCAACAAAATCACTATAAAGTGTTGTCACCCTATACTTAGGTTAGATGACATGTTAGATGAATTACATAGTTTATTTGTCTCTTCTAAAATTGATTTGAAAAGTGGACATTACCAAATTAGGATGAGATAAGAAGATGAGTGGAAAATAGCTTTCAAAACTAAGTATGATCTATATGAATGGCTTGTTATGCCATTTGGTCACACTAATGCATCGAGCAATTTTATATGATTGATGAATAATGTTTTGCATACATTCATTGGTAAATTTTTGGTTATGTATTTTGATAATATTTTAATCTATAGCAAAAATTTAGAAGAGCATCTTGATCATTTATGTTCAATTTTAATCATTTTATATTCTAAGAAATTGTATGCTAACTTCAAGAAATGTTCCTTTTGTACTAACCAAATCATATTTCTTGACTATGCTGTGAGTGTTAAAGGTATTAAGGTTGATGAGGAAAAACTTAGGGCAATCCATGATTAGCCTACACTTAAGTTAGTTAGTAATGTATAGCTGTCATGGTCTAACTAGTTTTATAGACACTTTGTGAGGGACTTTAGCACCATTGATACACCACTAACTAAGGTTATTAAAAAGAACATGGGTTTTAAGTGGGGTAGTGATCAAGACAAGACTTTTAATTATATTGAGGAAAAATTAAATTTTGCATTCTTACTTGCTTTGCCTAACTTTACAAAAAATTTTGAGATTAAGTGTAATACTTTAGGTATTTGCATTAGAGCTATTTTAATCCAAGAAACATATCTAATAGTCTACTTTAGTGAAAAGTTAAATGGAGCAGGCCTTAATTATCCTCTTTATAATAAAAGATGTATGCATTGGTACCGACTTTAGAGACATGGCAACACGACCTTTGGCCCAAGGAGTTTGTCATTGATAGTAACCGTGAATCCATGAAGCACTTAAAGAGATAAAGAAAGTTGAACAAATTACATGCCAAGTGGGTTGAATTCATTAAGACCTTTCCTTACATCATCAAATATAAACAAGGTAAGGAAAATTTGGTAGCTAATGCAATATCTCACAAGGATGCTGTGATCTTTACACTTAATGCAAAATTATTAAGATTTGAATATATTAAATATTTGTGTGTGAAAGATCTTGACTTTACTAATGTGGATAGAGCACATAAGTAATCAGCCTTTGAGAAATTTAATAGGCATAAGGATTTCTTATTTAAGGAAAATCATTTATGCATACTTATAAGTTATTTGGGGGAGTTGGTTGTGAGATAAGCTCATAAGGGTGGTCACATGGGTCATTTCGAAGTTAGGTAAATCCTGGATGTCTTAGTTGAATATTTCTTTTGGCCACACATGAAACGAGATATCAAGAGGGTATGTGAGAAATGCATAACATACAAATAGGCTAAATCTAGAGTTTTACCCCATGGCTTGTACACCCCTTTACCCATACCTAACCATCCTTGGGTTGATTTATCTATACACTTTGTACTAAGGTTGCTACAACCAAAAAAGGGTAGGAATTTTGTATTTGTTGTTGACAATTTTTCAAAGATGACACATTTCATCCTATGCCATAAAATTGACAATGCAAACAATGTGGCTGAATTATTCTTTTAGGAAGTAATATGTTTGCATGGAAAATGTCAAAGTATTGTTTCAAATTAGGATACAAAGTTCTTAAGTTACTTCTAGAAGACTTTGTGGGGTAAGTTATGTACTAAGCTATTGTTTTCAACTACTTTCCATCCATAAATTGATGAACAAACTGAGGTAATAAATTGAATTATTTCTACTTTATTATGTGCCATTATTTAGATGAATTTGAAAACATGGGAAGATTGTTTACCACATGTTGAGTTTACATATAATAAGAGTATTCATTCTACTACTAGTTACTCTCTATTTAAGATTATATATGATTTTAATCCTTTGACTCCTTTGAATTTATTGCCTATACCTATTGATGAGTATGCTAGCTTAAATGGTGAATGCAAGGCTGACATGGTGGAGAAATTGCATGAGAAGGTGTGGCAACATATTGCAAAACAAATTAAGCAATATACATCCCATGTTAGCAAAGGGCGAAAGAAGGTAGTGTTTAAACCTAATGATTGGGTTTAGGTGTATATATGTATGAAATGGTTCCCAACTCAAAGGCATCCAAAGCTACAACCTAGAGGAGATGGTCCATTTCAAGTAGTAACATGGATTAATGATAATGGTTATAAGTTGAACCTTCTTGGGGAGTATAATGTGAGTGCAACATTTAATGTTTCTAATCTTTCTCATTTTAATATAGGTGATGATTCGAGGATGAATCTTTTCAAGGGGAGGGGAATGATAAGAAGCTTAAAGATGATGCATGGAAAGTTTCAAAAGGTGTGAGAGATCCATTGCATATTCAAAAAGGTCTAATAATGCAAGTTAGAGCCAAAAAGATGGAAGAAGTACTATATGGGCTAATTAAAGACATTTAGGGCAACCAAGCTACAAATGGTGCAAATTCAAGTTTGAAAGAGAGTCAAGGTTTTATTAGTATGATTGAAGTGGTTAATGGGGCAAGGTTATGTAATAGTATTCACTCTTAAACAAGAGTTTGTCCTAAATAGGATTTTATTTCACTATTAGGCTTACTATCTTAGCTTATAAATAGGCACCTCCTTTTAAGCTCTAAAATCAAACAATTTGCAAGAAATAAAGAGTAAGAGTTTTCTCCTTCGATTCTTTCAAGAACTAAAGAACTTATTAAGAAGTAAATCTTATGGTGTTCAACTCAAGTTATCCTTCTTTATTCCTTTCTCTTCTAAAGTGTGGCATCCATATTCTTCTTAATACCTTAGGTTCATATTCCTTTGAATATTAGGTATAGGGTTTGTGTGATTAAAGTCTAACTTAGTTTTCTTGTGTATTATTTGATTCTTTACATGTGTTGTGTCCCTAAGCCACATCTTTTGGGATTTCACATCAGCTATATAGGTCTTAACCTATCCATTGATCCTTATAATATCACTAACAACAATTTACACCAATGCTTTATACATCTTCCTCAACTATAATAAGCAAAAAACAACAACATGACTTAGGGTATTAATTATGATACCAATGGCTCTAATACCATTCATTAATTCAATAATTCATTAACAATATATCAAACAACAATGTTAAATAGTAAATAACAATATTGTAAAATTTAAGGTAAAAGTTATAGAACTTATAAAAAAATAGCTTTCATTGATTGTTGATACAAGTTCATATATTTTATAGAGGATACAAACTTTTCAAAAGAAGAAAAATAAAAGAAAACTAAACTTTAGCTTTCCTTACTTAAGCATTTTTTATTATATTAGGAGAAAAGGTAATGACTGTCTTAAGGTGGGTTCCAAAAGGTTTTTTGCTTTATAAAAGCTTTCAATGTCAAAGTATTTTGTAGCTTTATCATTGAAAGTAGTTTTGTCACTTTTACAACTCATAAAGGTCTTGTGAATCTTGCATCATATCATCCTTTTGATTCAAACTACTTTTTTATTGAGTATAACTCTCATGTAGAGTGGGTTTAGTTTGAAGTAATGTCATCATCATCTAAAGTATTTTCTCCTTCTACATGGACTTAAACAAAGCCTTAAGTAATTGTTTTGGATTACCAAATGCTATAGGTTTTGGTGTAGTCTTAAGACTATTTAGGCTAATTATTCCCTTAGTGGTATAAACATTGTCTTCAAAGAAGTCAAATTTTTTCTACCAACAAATATTAATGTGTTTGGCTAACCGTGGGACATGTTTAATTTCCATATCTAACATGCTAGTTTATTTGGTCATAATAGTATACTCCCATTTAATGATCCTTTAAACATGAAACTAAGAGATGAACAATAATAAAAGGTCTTTAACCTCATTATTTTTTTCAGAAAACTATTCATAAACATTTCTTACCTTATTGGGTAAGGTTATGGGATGCAATCCCTATTTGATGAACTAGATTTTAAACCAGTTGGGAAGACTCTTTAGGTCATTCAAAAAGTGGATTTAAAAGAACCAATTGAATTTATTTTGCTTGTTTTCATTTAACAGTGTTCTTTTCCACGCTTTAATATAGTCAAAATAGTTGTAAGTTTTAACTTTCAACCATTTTTTAAGGCCACTAATGGCAAACATGTGAGAAATTGTTTGCTAAAACTCAAGTGAATGTAAATTTTGTAATTTGTTTTTTAATTTTCTCCATTTCCATAATGCAATTTGACATAATTTATAAAATTTTAGTATACAAACATGCTAATTAAAGAAAAGTGAATGTAATAAACTCTAATAAAAAATTAGTCCACTATACGTTGGAGCTATATACTTGATCCAATATTCAAACTTGGGATAAGAATTTATAACAGTCATCCGCTAAACTTTATTTTGTATAATTGAGTCTTTTACTTTTATTTTTGTTCAATTAACATATTAAAAGATTATGTTTATCTCATCATTGGTAATAAAAATTATTTAAAATATAAAAACATTGCATTATTTTAATTATTAGAATTTTAAAGTCTTACAAGGAGAAATTCTTTGTTAATACTCCAATGAATTTAAATTTGTTAATTATTTTAATTGTCTCCATTACTATAATGCAATTTGACATGATTAACATAATTTTAGTTTACAAACATGATAATTAAACAAAAGTGAATGCAATGGATTCTAAACTTATATGTTTGACCCAACATTAAAACTTGGAATTGGAATTTATCACAATCATCCACTAAAGTTTATTTTATACAATTGAGTCTATTGGCTTTATTTTGCCAGATTAACATATACAAATATTAGGTTTATCTTACTACTGAAAATGAAATGGAATGAAAAATTATTTAAAAAATAAAAACATTGCATTATTTTAATTTTTAAAATTTTAAAATCTTACAAGGAGAAATTGTTCGCTAAAACTCAAGTGAATGTAAATTCAATAATTTTTTTTAATTTTCTCCATTTCCACAATGCAATTTAACATGATTTATAAAATTTTAGTAAATAAACATGCTAATTAAAGAAAAGTGAATGCAATGGACTCTAATAAGAAATTAGCCAATCATGTGCTGGAGCTATATGCTTGATCCAACATTAAAGTTTGAGATTGGAATTTATAATAGTCATCCGTTAAATTTTATTTTGTACAACTAAGTCCTTTACTTTTATTTTTGTTCAATTAACATATTAAAAAATTATATTTATCTCACAATTGAAAATGTAATGGTAATAAAAATTATTAAAAATATAAAAACATTGCATTATTTTAATTATTAGAATTTCAAAGTCTTACAAGGAGAAATTCTCTATTAATACTTAAGTGGATTTAAATTTGTTAATTATTTTAATTGTCTCCATTACCATAATACAATTTGATATGATTAATATAATTTTAGTGTACAAACATGATAATTAAACAAAAACGAATGCAATGGACTCTAGAGTTATATGTTTGACCCAATATTTAAACTTGGGATTGGAATTTATAGCAGCCATCCACTAAAGTTTATTTTATACAATTGAGTCCATTGGTTTTATTTTGGAAAATTAACATATACAAATATTAGATTTATCACACTACTGAAAATGACATGGAATTAAAAATTATTTAAAAAATAAAAACATTGCATTATTTTAATTTTCAGAATTTTAAAATCCTACAAGAAGAAATTGTTCGCTAAAACTCAAGTGAATGTAAATTCTATAATTTTTTTAATGTTTTCTATTTACACAATACAATTTGACATGATTTATAAAATTTTAATATACAAATATGCTAATTAAAAAAAACGAATGTAATGGATTCTAATAAAAAATTAACCCACTATGCGCTGGAGATGTATCCATGATCCAACATTAAAACTTGGGATTGGAATTTATAATAGTCATCCGCTAAACTTTATTTTGTACAATTGATTCCCTTACTTTTATTTTTGTTCAATTAACATATTAAAAAATTATTTTTATCTCACCATTGAAAATGCAATGGTAATAAAAATTATTAAAAATATAAAAACGTTGTATTATTTTAATTATTAGAATTTTAAAATCTTACAAGGAGAAATTTTTTATTAATACTCAAGTGGATTTAAATTTGTTAATTATTTTAATTGTCTCCATTACCACAATACAATTTGATATGATTAATATAATTTTAGTGTATAAACACGATAATTAAACAAAAACAAATGCAATGAACTCTAGAGTTATATTTTTGACCCAACATTGAAACTTGGGATTGGAATTTATAGTAGTCATCCACTAAAATTTATTTTATACAATTGAGTTCATTGGTTTTATTTTGGAAAATTAACATATACAAATATTAAATTTATCACACTACTGAAAATGACATGGAATTAAAAATTATTTAAAAAATAAAAACATTGCATTATTTTAATTTTCAGAATTTTAAAATCCTACAAGAAGAAATTGTTCGCTAAAACTCAAGTGAATGTAAATTCTCTAAATTTTTTAATGTTTTCTATTTTCACAATACAATTTGACATGATTTATAAAATTTTAGTATACAAACATGCTAATTAAAGAAAAATGAATGCAATGGACTCTAATAAGAAATTAGCCCACTATGCACTGGAGCTGTATCATTGATCCAACATTGAAACTTGGGATTAGAATTTATAATAGTTATCCGCTAAACTTTATTTTGTACAATTGAGTCTCTTACTTTTATTTTTATTTAATTAACATATTAAAAAATTATTTTTATCTCACTATTGAAAATGCAATGGTAATAAAAATTATTAAAAATATAAAAATATTGCATTATTTTAATTATTAGAATTTTAAAGTCTTACAAGGAGAAATTCTTTATTAATACTCAAGTAGATTTAAATTTGTTAATTATTTTAATTGTTTCCATTACCACAATACAATTTGACATCATTAATATAATTTTAGTTTACAAACATGATAATTAAACAAAAGCGAATGCAATGGACTCTAGAGTTATATGTTTGACCCATTATTAAAAATTGGGATTGGAATTTATAACAGTCATCCACTAAATTTTATTTTATACAATTGAGTCCATTGGTTTTATTTTGGCAAATTAACATAAACAAATATTAAGTTTACCTCACCACTCAAAATGAAATGGAATTAAAAATTATTTAAAAAATAAAAACATTGCATTATTTTAATTTTTAAAATTTTAAAGTCTTACATGGGAAAATTGTTCGCTAAAACTCAAGTGAATGTAAATTTTGTAATTCTTTTAATCTTCTCCATTTCCATAATACAATTTGACATGATTTCTAAAATTTTTGTACATAAACATGCTAATTAAAGAAAAGCGAATGCAATGGATTCTAATAATTTTAAAGTCTTACAGGGAGAAATTCTTTATTATTAATCAAGTGAATTTAAATATTATAATTTTTTTAATTGTCCCTATTTCAACAATACAATTTAACATGATTTATGTAATTTTAGTATACAAATATGTTAATTAAATAAAAACAAATATAATGGACACTAATAAGAAGTTAGCCGATTACGCTCTAGAGTTATATGTTTGACCAAACATTGAAATTTCGTATTGCAATTTATAATTGTCATCCCTTAATGTTTATTTTATAGAATTAAGTCCATAGCATTTATTTTGGTGAATTAACATATCCAAATATTAGGTTTATCTCACTATTGAAAATGTAATTGCTTTCAAAATTATTTAAAAAATAAAAACATTGCATTATTTTAATTGTTAGAATTTTAAAGTCTTAGAGGGAGAAATTTTTCATTATTGCTCAAGTGAATTTAAATTTTGTAATTTTTTTAATTGTCTCCATTTACACAATGCAATTTGACATCATTTATATAATTTTAGTATACAATTAGGTTGATTAAACAAAAATGACAATAATTGACTATAATAAGAAGTTAATCCACTACGCTGTATAGTTATATGTTAGACCAATTATTGAAACATGAGATTGCAATTTATAATAGTCATCCCCTAAAGTTTATTTTATACATTTTAGTCCATTGCTCTTATTTTGCTAATTTAACATATTCAAATATTAAATTTATCTCACCATTGAAAATGCAATGGAATTTAAAATTCTTTAAAAAGTTAAAACAATGTATTATTATAATTTTTAGAATTTTAAAGTCTTAGAGGGAGAAATTCTTTGTTAATAATCAAATTAATTTAAATTTTGAGAATTTTTTAATTGTCCCTATTACCATAATGTAATTTCCCATGATTTATATAATTTTAGTATACAAACATGTTAATTAAAGAAAAGCGAATGCAATGAACTCTAATAAAAACTTAGCCCATTATGCTTTTGTGCTATATACTTGACCTAACATTGAAACTTGGGATTGGAATTTGTCATAGTCATCCCCAAAAGTTTATTTCATATAATTGAGTCCATTGCTTTTATTTTGGTAAATTAACATATTCAAATATTAAATTTATCTCACCATTAAAAATGCAATGGAATTAAAAATTATTTAAGAAATAAAAACATTACATTATTTTAATTTTTATAATTTTAATGTTTTAGAGGGAGAAATTCTTTGTTAATACTCAAGTGAATTTAAATTTTGTTACTTTTTTCATTGTCTCCATTACCGCAATGCAATTTGGCACGATTTATATAATTTTCATATACAAACATGTTAATGAAATAAAAGGAAATGCAATGGACTCTAATATGAAGTTAACTCATTATGCTCTAGAGTTATATACTGGACCCAACATTGAAACTTGAGATTGCAATTTATAATAGTCATCCCCTAAAGTTTATTTTATACCTTTTAGTTCATTGCTGTTATTTTGGTAAATTAACATATTCAAATATTAAATTTATCTCACTGTAAAAAATGCAATGAAATTCAAAATTCTCTAAAAAGTAAAAACAATGCATTATTATAATTTTAGGAATTTTAAAGTCTTATAGGGGAAAATTCTTTGTTAATAATCAAGTGAATTTAAATTTTCACATGATTTTAAATAATTTTAGTATACAAATATGTTAATTAAAGAAAAATGAATGTAGTGGATTCTAATAAGAAGTTAGCCCGTTATGCTCTAGTATTATATGCTTGAGCCAACATCGAAACTTAGATTGGAATTTATCATAGTCATCCCCTAAAGTTTATTTTATAAAATTGAGTCTATTGCTTTTATTTTGGTCAATTAACACATTCAAATAATAAATTTATCTCATCATTGAAAATGCAATGGAAATCAAAATTATTTAAAAACTAAAAACATTGTATTTATTTAATTCTTAGAATTTTAAAGTGTTACAGGAGAAATTCTTTGTTATTACTCAAGTGAATTTAAATTTTTAATTTTTTTAATTGTCCCCATTTACACAATACAATTTGACAGGATATATATAATTTTACAATACAAATATGTTAATTAAACAAAAGCGAATGCAATGGACTCTAATAAGAAGTTAGCTCATTATGTTCTAGTGCTATATGCTTGATCCAACATTAAAACTTGGATTGGAATTTATCATACTCATCCCCCAAAGTTTATTTTATAGAATTAAGTCCATTGCTTTTATTTTAGTGAATTAACACATTCAAATATTAAATTTATCTCACTGTTGAAAATGCAATAGAAATCAAAATTATTTAAAAAATAAAAACATTGCATTATTTTAATTTTTATCATTTTAAAGTTTTAAAGGGAGAAATTCTTCCTTAATACTCATGTGAATTTAAATTTTGTTATTTTTTTAATTGTCTCCATTATCACAATACAATTTGGCACGATTTATATAATTTTCATATACAAACATGCTAATGAAATAGAAGGGAATGTAATGGACTCTAATACAAAGTTAGCCCATTACGCTCTAGAGTTATATGCTGGACCCAATATTGAAGTTTGAGATTACAATTTATAATAGTCATCCCTTAAAGTTTATTTTATACATTTTAATCCATTGCTCTTATTTTGGTAAATTAACATATTCAAATATTAAATTTATTTCACCATTGAAAATGCAATGGAATTCAAAATTCATTAAAAAGTTAAAACAATGCATTATTATAATTTTTAGAACTTTAAAGTCTTCGTAGGAGAAATTCTTCGTTAATAATCAAGTAAATTTAAATTTTGAAATTTTTTTAATTGTCCTTATTACCACAATGTAATTTCACATGATTTATATAGTATTAGTATACAAACATGTTAATTAAAGAAAAGCAAATGCAATGGACTCTAATATGAAATTAGCCCATTATGCTTTCGTGCTATATACTTTACCTAACATTGA
Source organism: Bruguiera hainesii (assembly GCA_023213295.1). Lineage (NCBI taxonomy): Eukaryota > Viridiplantae > Streptophyta > Magnoliopsida > Malpighiales > Rhizophoraceae > Bruguiera > Bruguiera hainesii. The sequence continues at coordinate 286,706 of JAHOYR010006079.1, forward strand.
AAATTGAGATTAGAATTTGTCATAGTCATCCCCTAAAGTTTATTTTATAGAATTGAATTCATTACTTTTATTTTGGTGAATTAATACATTCAAATATTAAATTTATCTCACCGTTGAAAGTGCAATAGAATTCAAAATTATTTAAAAAATAAAAATTTTGGATTATTTTAATTTTTATAATTTTAAAGTTTTAAAGGGAGAAATTCTTCCTTAATACTCAAGTGAATTTAAATTTTATTATTTTTTTAATTGTCTTCCTTACCATAATGCAATTTGGCACGATTTATATAATTTTTGTATACAAACATGTTAATGAAATAAAAGGGAATGCAATGGACTCTAATATAAAGTTAGCCCATTATGCTCTAGAGTTATATATTGGACCCAACATTGAAACTTGAGATTGCAATTTATAATAGTCATCCCCTAAAGTTTATTTTATACAATTGTGTCCATTGCTTTTATTTTGGTAAAATAACATATCGAAATATTAGGTTTATCTCATCGTTGAAAGTGCAATGGAATTCAAAATTCTTCAAAAGTAAAAACAATGCATAATTTTAATTTTTAGAATTTTAAAGTCTTAGAGAGAGAAATTCTTCATTAATAATCAAGTGAATTTAAATTTTGAAATTTTTTTAATTGTCTCTCTTACCACAATGTAATTTCACATGATTTATATAACTTTAGTATACAAACATGTTAATTAAAGAAAAACGAAAGCAATATACTCTAATAAGAAGTTAACCCATTACGTTCTAGTGCTATATACTTGAGCCAACATTGAAGCTCAGATTGGAATTTATCTTAGTCATCCCCTAAAGTTTATTTTATAAAATTGAGTCCATTGCTTTTATTTTGGTGAATTAACACATTCAAATATTAAATTTATCTCACCATTAAAAATGCAATAGAAATTAAAATTATTTAAAAAATAAAAACATTGCATTATTTTAATTCTTAAAATTTTAAGGTGTTATAGGGAGAAATTATTCGTTATTACTCAAGTGAATTTAAATTTTAAAATTTTTTTAATTGTCCTCATTTACACAATGCAATTTGACATGATATGTATAATTTTTCAATACAAATATGTTAATTAAACAAAGCGAATATAATGGACTTTAAGAAGAAGTTAATCCACAACGCTCTAGAGTTATAAGTTGGAGCCAACATTAAAACTTAAGATTGCAATTTATAATAGTCATCCTCTAAAGTTTATTTTATACATTTTAGTCCATTACTTATATTTTGGTAAATTAACATATTCAAATATTAAATTTATCTCACCATTGAAAATGCAATGAAATTCAACATTCTTTAAATAGTAAAAACAATGCATTATTACAATTTTTAGAATTTTAAAGTCTTAGAGGGAGAAATTTTTCGTTAATAATCAAGTGAATTTAAATTTTCAAATTTTTTTAATTGTCCCTATTACCATAATGTAATTTCACATCATTTATATAATTTTAGTATACAAACATGTTAATTAAAGAAAAGCAAATCCAATGGACTCTAATAAGAAGTTAGCCCATTACGCTCTAGTACTATATGCTTGACCTAACATTAAAGTTTGGATTGGAATTTATCATAGTCATCCCCCAAACTTTATTTTATAGAATTGAGTGCATTGCTTTTATTTTGGTGAATTAACACATTCAAATATTAAATTTATCTCACTGTTGAAAATGCAATGGAAAGCAAAATTATTTGAAAAATAAAAACATTGCATTATTTTAATTCCTAGAATTTTAAAGTGTTACAGGGAAAAATTCTTCATTATTACTCAAGTGAATTTAAATTTTGTAATTTTTTTAATTGTCCCCATTTACACAATACAATTTGACACGATATATATAATTTTACAATACAAATATGTTAATTAAACAAAAGCGAATGCAATAGACTCTAATAAGAAGTTAGCCCATTATGATATAGTGCTATATGTTTGATCTAACATTGAAACTTGGATTGGAATTTATCATACTCATCCCCCAACATTTATTTTATAGAATTAAGTCCATTGCTTTTATTTTGGTGAATTAACACATTCAAATATTAAATTTATCTCACCGTTGAAAATGCAATGGAATTCAAAATTCTTTAA
>JAHOYR010006079.1:288825-390458 GCA_023213295.1 Bruguiera hainesii
TTGTATAATTTTAGTATACAAACATGTTAATTAAAGAAAAACAAATATAATGGACTCTAATAAGAAGTTAGCTCATTACGCTTTAATGCTATATACTTAACCCAACATTGAAACTTGTATTGAAATTTATCATAGACATCCCCCAAAGTTTATTTTATAGAATTGAGTCCATTACTTTTATTTTGATGAATTAACACATTCAAATATCTCACCGTTGAAAATGCAATGGAAATCAAAACTATTAGAAAAATAAAAACATTGCATTTTTTTAATTTTTATAATTTTAAAGTTTTAAAGGGGGAAATTCTTCCTTAATACTGAAGTGAATTTAAATTTTATTATTTTTTTGATTGTTTCCATTACCACAATGTAATTTGGCATAATTTATATAATTTTCGCATACAAACATGTTAATGAAATAAAGGGAATGCAATGGACTCTAATACGAAGTTAGCCCATTACGCTTTAGAGTTATATGTTGGATCCAACATTGAAACTTGAGATTGCAATTTATAATAGTAATCCCTTAAAGTTTATTTTATACATTTTTGTCCATTGCACTTATTTTGTTAAATTAACATATTCAAATATTAAATTTATCTCATTGTTGAAAATGCAATGGAAGTCAAAATTTTTTAAAAAGTTAAAACAATACTTTATTATAATTTTTAGAACTTTAAAGTCTTAATGGGAGAAATTCTTCGTTAGTAATAAAGTGAATTTGAATTTTGAAATTTTTTTAATTGTCCCTATTACCATAATGTAATTTGACATGATTTATATAGTTTTAGTAGACAAACATGTTAATTAAAGAAAAGCAAATGCAATGGACTCTAATAAGAAGTTAGCCCATTACGCTCTCGTGCTATATACTTGAACCAACATTGAAGATTGGGATTAGAATTTGTCATAGTCATCCCCTAAAGTTTATTTTATAGAATTGAGTTCATTGTTTTTATTTTGGTGAATTAACACATTCAAATATTAAATTTATCTCATTGTTGAAAGTGCAATGGAATTCAAAATTATTGAAAAAATAAAAATTTTGCATTGTTTTAATTTTTATAATTTTAAAGTTTGAAAGGGAGAAATTCTTCGTTAATACTCAAGTGAATTTAAATTTTGTTATTTTTTTAGTTGTCTCCATTACCACAATGCAATTTGGCACAATTTATATAATTTTTGTATACAAACATGTTAATGAAATAAAAAGGAATGCAATGGACTCTAATACGAAATTAGCCCATTACGCTCTAGAGTTATATGCTGGACCCATTATTGAAACTTGGGATTTTAATTTATAATAGTCATCCCCTAAAGTTTATTTTATACATTTTAGTCCATTGCTCTAATTTTGGTAAATTAACATATTCAAATATTAAATTTATCTCATCGTTGAAAATGCAATGGAATTCAAAATACTTTAAAAGTAAAAACAATGCATTATTATAATTTTTGGAATTTTAAAGTGTTATAGGGAGAAATTGTTCGTTAATAATCAAGTTATTTTAAATTTTGAAAATTTTTTAATTGTCCCTATTACTACAATGTAATTTCACATGATTTTAAATAATTTTAGTAAACAAATATGTTAATTAAAGAAAAGCGAATGCAGTAAACTCTAATAAGAAGTTAGCCCATTACACTCTCGTGCTATATACTTAACGTAACATTGAAGCTTGGGATTTGAATTTGTCATAGTCATCCCCTAAAGTTTATTTTATAGAATTGAGTCCATTACTTTTATTTTGATGAATTAACACATTCAAATATTAAATTGATCTCACCATTGAAAATGCAATGGAAATCAAAATTATTTAAAAAATAAAAACATTGCATTATTTTAAATCTTGGAATTTTAAAGTGTTACAGGGAGAAATTGTTCATTATTACTTAAGTGAATTTAAATTTTGTAATTTTTTAATTCTCCTTATTTCCATAATTCAATTTAATGTGATTTATATAATTTTAGATTACAAATATGTTAATCAAATGAAAGTGAATACAATGGACTCTAATAAGAAGTTAATCCACTACGCTCTAGAGCTATATGCTGTACCCAACATTGAAACTTGAAATTACAATTTATAATAGTCATCTCTTAAAGTTTATTTTATACATTTTCACCCATTACTTTTATTTTGAAAAATTAACATATTTAAATATTAAATTGATCTTACTGTTGAAAATGCAATGGAATTCAAAATTTCTTAGAAAATAAAAACATTGCATTATTTTAATTTTTATAATTTTAAAGTCTTACAAGGAGAAATTCTTCATTATTACTTAATTTAATTTAAATTTTGTAATTTTTTTAATTGTCCCCATTTCCACAATGCAATTTGACATGGTTTATATAATTTTAGTATACAAATATGTTAATTAAACAAAACCGAATGCAATGGACACTAATAAAAACTTAGCCCATTACGCTCTAGAACTAGATGGTTCACCTAACATTTGAACCTGAGATTGGAATTTATCATAGTCATCCCCTAAAGTTTATTTTATAGAATTGTGTGCATCGCTTTTATTTTGGTGAATTTACATATTCAAATAGTTTGTTTATATCACTATTGAAAATACAATTGCTTTCAAAATTATTTAAAAAATAAAAACATTGCATTATTTTAATTCTTAGATTTTTAAAGTGTTACAGGGAGAAATGTTTCGTTATTACTCAAGTGAATTTAAATTTTGTAATTTTTTTAATTGTCTCCATTTACACAATGCAATTTGACATTATTTATACAATTTTAGTATACAAAAATGTTAATTAAACAAAAGCAAAAGCAATGGACTCTAAAAAGAAGTTAGTCCACTAAGCTTTTGAGTTATATCTTAGACCTAATATTGAAACTTGAGATTGCAATTTATAATAGTCATCCCCTAAAGTTTCTTTTATACATTTTAGTCCATTGCTTTTATTTTGCTCAATTAACATATTCAAATATTAAAGTTATCTCATCATTGAAAATGCAATGGAATTCAAAATTATTTAGAAAATAAAAACATTACATTACTTTAATTTTTATAATTTTAAAGTTTTAGAGGGAGAAATTCTTCGTTAATACTCAGGGGAATTTAAATTTTGTTTTTTTTTTTAATTGTTTCCATTACCATAATGCAATTTGGCATGATTTATTTAATTTTCGTATACAAACTTGTTAATGAAATAAAAGGAAATGCAATGGACTCTAATACGAAGTTAGTCTATTACGCTCTAGAGTTATATGTTTGACCCAACATTGAAGCTTGGGATGAAAATATATAATAGTCATCCACTAAAGTGTATTTTATATAGTTGAGTCCATTACTTTTCTTTTTTTTTTTGGTGAAATAACATATCCAAATATTAGATTTATCTCATTGTTGAAAGTGCAATGGAATTAAAAATTCTTTAAAAAGTAAAAAGAACGCATTATTTTAATTTTTAGAATTCTAAAGTTTTAGAGGGAGAAATTCTTCGTTAATACTCAAGTGAATTTAAATTTTCAAGTTTTTGTAATTGTCTCTATTACCACAATGTAATTTCACATGATTTATATACTTTTAGTATACAAACATGTTAATTAAGAAAAGCGAATGCAATGGACTTTAATAAGAAATTAACCCATTACGCTTTTGAGCTATATGCTTGACCCGACATTGAAACTTGAGATTAAAATTCATCCTAGTCATCCCCTAAATTTTATTTTATAGAATTGAGTCCATTACTTTTATTTTGGTGAATTAACATATTTAAATATCAAATTTATCTTACTGTTGAGAATGCATTGGAATTCAAAATTATTTAAGAAATAAAAACATTTCATTATTTTATTTCTTAGAATTTTAAAGTGTAACGGGGAGAAATTCTTTGTTATTATTCAAGTGAATTTAAATTTTGTAATTTTTTTAATTGTCCCCATTTATACAATGCAATTTGACATGATTTATATAATTTTAGTATACAAAAAAGTTAATTAATCAAAAGCGAATAGAAATGGACTCTAATAAAAAGTTAGTCCACTACACTTTAGAGCTATATGCTGGACCCAATATTGAAGTTTGAGATTGAAATTTATAATAGTCATCCCTTGAAATTTATTTTATACATTTCAGTCCATTGCTTTTATTTTGGTAAATTAACATATTCAAATATTAAATTTATCTCACAATTAAAAATACAATGGAATTTAAAATTACTTAAAAAATAAAAACATTGCAGTATATTAATTTTTATAATTTTAAAGTTTTAAAGGGAGAAATTCTTCATTAATACTTAAGTGAATTTAAATTTTTTTTTTTTTTTAATTGTCTCCATTACTATAAACCAATTTGGCAGGATTCATATAGTTTTAGTATACAAACATGTTAATCAAATAAAAAGGAATGCAATTAACTCTAATAACAAGTTAGCCCATTACGCTCTAAAGTTATATGCTTGACCTAACATTAAAGCCTGGGATGGGAATTTATAATAGTTATCCACTAAAGTGTATTCTATACAATTGAGTCCATTGCTTTTATTTTGGTGAAATAATATATTCAAATATTAGTTTTATTTCATCATTGAAAATGTAATGGAATTCAAAATTCTTAAAAAAGTAAAAATATTGCATTATTTTAATTTTTAGAATTTTAAAATCTTAAAGGGAGAAATTCTTGGTTAATAATCAAGTGAATTTAAATTTTGAATTTTTTTTTAATTGTCTCTATTACCACAATGTAATTTCACATGGTTGATATAATTTTACTATTCAAACATGTTAATTAAATAAAAGCAAATACAATAGACTTTAATAAGAAGTTAGCCCACTACGCTGTAAAGTTATATGCTTGACTTAACATTGAAGCTTGGGATGGGAATTTATAATTGTCATCCATTAAAGTGTATTTTATAAAATTAAGTCCATTGCTTTTGTTTTGGTGAATTAACATATTCAAATATTAGGTTAATCTCACAATTGAAAATGCAATTGCTTTAAAAATTATTTAAAAAGTAAAAACATTGCATTATTTTAATTTTTAGAATTTTAAAATCTTAGAAGGAGAAATTCTTAGTTAATAATCAAGTGAATTTAAATTTTAAAATCTTAGAGGGAGAAATTCTTGCATTATTTTAATTTTTAATTGTCTTTATTACCACAATGTAATTTCACATGATTTATATAATTTTACTATTCAAACATGTTGATTAAATAAAACTGAATGCAATAGACTCTAATAAGAAGTTAGCCCATTATGCTATAGAGTTATATGCTTGACCCAACATTGAAACTTGGGATGGGAATTTATAATAGTCATCTACTAAAATGTATTTTATAGAATTGAGTCCATTGCTTTTATTTTGGTAAATTAACATATCCAAATATTAGATTTATCTCACAATTGAAAATGCAATTGCTTTAAAAATTATTTAAAAAATAAAAACATTGCATTATTTTAATTGTTAGAATTTTAAAATCTTACAAGGAGAAATTCTTTGTTATTACTCAAATGAATTCAAAATTTGTAATTCTTTTAATTGTCCTTATCTCCATAATGGGGTATCTCACAATTGAGTCCATTGCTTTTATTTTGGTGTATTAACATATTCAAATATTAAATTTATCTCACCGTTGAAAACAAAATGGAATTCAAATTATTTTAAAAAAATTAAAACATTGCATTATTTTAATTTTTATAATTTTAAAGTGTTATACGGAGAAATTCTTCATTATTACTCAAGTGAACTTAAATTTTGTAATTTTTGTAATTGTCTCTATTTCCACAATGCAATTTGACATGGTTTATATAATTTTAGTATACAAATATGTTAATTAAACAAAAGTAAATGTAATGGACACTAATAAAAAGTTAGCCCATTACTCTTTAGAAATATATGTTGGACCCAACATTGAAACTTGATATTGTAATTTATAATGGTCATACCCTAAAGTTTATTTTTACATTTTAGTTCATTGCTTTTATTTTGGTAAATTAACATATTCAAATATTAAATTTATCTCATAGTTGAAAATGCAATGAAATTCAAAATTACATAAAAGATAAAAACATTGCATTATTTTAATTTTTATAATTTGAAAGTTTTAGGGGGAGAAATTTTTCGTTAATACTCAAGTGAATTTAAATTTTGTTATTTTTTTAATTGTTTCCATTACCACCATGCAATTTGGCATGTTTTATATAATTTTTGTATACAAACATGTTAATCAAATAAAAAGGAATGCAATGGACACTAATACGAAGTAAGCGCATTATGCTCTAGAGTTATATGCTTGACCCAACATTGAAATTTCGAATTGCAATTTATAATAGTCATTCACTAAAGTGTATTTTATACAATTGAGTCCATTACTTTTATTTTGGTGAAATAACATATCCAAATATTAGGTTTATCTCACTATTGAAAATGCAATAGAATTCAAAATTCTTTAAAAAATAAAAACATTGCATTATTTTAATTTTTAGAATTTTAAAGTCTTAGAGCGAGAAATTCTTCGTTATTACTCAAGTGAATTTAAATTTTGTTATTTTTTTAATTGTCCCCATTTCCATAATACAATTTGACATGATTTATATAATTTTAGTATACAAAAATGGTAATTAAACAAAAGTAAATGCAATGGAATTTGTTAAGAAGTTAGTCCATTACGCTCTAGAGTCATATGCCGGACCCAACATTGAAACTTGAGATTGTAATTTATAATAGTTATCTCTTAAAGTTTATTTTATACATTTTCGTCCATTGCTTTTATTTTGTTAAATTAATATATTCAAATATTAAATTTATCTCACAGTTGAAAATGCAATGAAATTTAAAATTACCTAAAAAATAAAAACATTGTATTATTTTAATTTTTATAATTTTAAAGTATTATATGGAGAAATTCTTCGTTATTACTCAAGTCAATTTAAATTTTATTATTTTTTTAATTGTCCCCATTTCCATAATACAATTTGACATGATTTATATAATTTTAGTATACAAAAATGGTAATTAAATAAAAGCAAATATAATGGAATCTATTAAGAAGTTAATCCATTACACTCTAGAGCTATATGCCGAACCCAACCTTGAAGTTTGAGATTGTAATTTATAATAGTCATCCCTTAAAGTTTATTTTATATATTTTCATCCATTGCTTTTATTTTGTTAAATTAACATATTCAAATATTAAATTTATCTCACAGTTGAAAATGCAATGGAATTCAAAATTACTTAAAAAATAAAAACATTACATTATTTTAATTTTTATAATTTGAAAGTTTTAAAGGGAGAAAATTTTCGTTAATACTTAAGTGAATTTAAATTTTGTTATTTTTTTAATTGTTTCCATTAACACCATGCAATTTGGCACGTTTTATATAACTTTCATATATAAACATGTTAATCAAATAAAAAGATGCAATGGACACTAATACGAAGTTAGTCCATTACGCTCTAGAGTTATATACTTGACCTAACATTGAAACTTAAGATTGCAATTTATAATAGTCATCCACTAAAGTGTATTTTATACAATTAAGTCCATTGATTTTATTTTGTTGAAATAACATATTCAAATATTAAATTTATCTCATAATTGAAAATGCAATGGAATTCAAAATTACTTAAAAAATAAAAATATTACATTATTTTAATTTTTATAATTTAAAAGTTTTATAGGGAAAAATTCTTCCTTAATACTCAAGTGAATTTAAATTTTGATATTTTTTTAATTGTCCCTATTACCACAATGTAATTTCACATGATTTATATAATTTGAGTATACAAACATGTTAATTAAAGAAAAGCGAATGCAATACATTCTATCAAGAAGTTTGCCCTGTTACACTCTAGAGCTATATGCTTGACCTAACGTTAAAGTTTGGGATTGGAATTTATCATAGTCATCCCCTAAAATTTATTTTATAGAATTGAGTCCATTGTTTTTATTTTGGTGAATTAAGATATTCAAATATTAAATTTATCTCATCATTGAAAATGCAATGAAATTCAACATTATTTAAAAAATAAAAACATTGTATTATTTTAATTTTTATACTTTAAAAGTTTTAGAGGGAGAAATTCTTCATTAATACTCAAGTGAATTTAAATCTTGTTATTTTTTTAATTGTCTCCATTATCACAATGCAAGTTGGCATGATTTCTATAATTTTTGTATGCAAACATGTTAATGAAATTAAAGTGAATGCAATGGACTCTAATACAAAGTTGGCCCATTATGCTTTAGAGTTATATGTTTGACCGAATAATGAAGCTTGGGATGGGAATTTATAATAGTCATCCACTAAATTGTATTTTATAGAATTGATCTCATTGCTTTTATTTTAGTGAATTAACATATTCAAATATTAAGTTTATGTCACTATTGAAAATGCAATTGCTTTAAAAATTATTTAAAAAATAAAAGTATTGCATTATTTTAATTGTTAGAATTTGAAGGTCTTACAGGGAGAAATTTTTCGTTATTATTCAATTGAATTTAAATTTTGTAATTTTTTTAATTGTCTCCATTTCCACAATACAATTTGACATGATTTATATAATTTTAGTATACAAATATGTTAATCACACAATATCAAATGCAATGGATGTTAATAAGAAGTTAGTCCACTACGCTCTAGATCTATATGCTAGACCCAACATTCAAGTTTGAAATTGCAATTTATAATAGTCATCCCTTAATGTTTACTCTATACATTTTCATCCATTGCTTTTATTTTCATAAATTAGCATATTCAAATATTAAATTTATCTCACCGTTGAAAATGCAATGGAATTCAAAATTATTTAAAATATAAAAACATTACATTATTTTAATTTTTATTATTTTAAGGTGTTACAGGGAGAAATTCTTCGTTTTTACTCAAGTCAGTTTAAATTTTGTTGTTTTTTTAATTGTCCCCATTTCCACAATGCAATTTGACATGGTTTATATAATTTTAGTATACAAATATGTTAATTAAACAACAACAAATGCAATGGATGCTAAAAGAAGTTAGCTCATTACGCTTTAGAGCTATATGCTTGATCCAACATTGAAGGTTGGGATTGGAATTTATCATAGTCAACCCCTAATGTTTATTTTATAGAATTGAGTCCATTGCTTTTATTTTGGTGAATTAACATATTCAAATATTAAATTTATCTCACCGTTGAAAATGTAATGGAATTCAAAATTATTTAAAAAATAAAAACATTATATTATTTTAATTCTTAGAATTTTAGAGTGTTACAGGGAAAAATTCTTCACTATTACTCAAATGAATTTAAATTTTGTAATTTTTTTAATTGTCCCCATTTACTCAATGCATTTTGACATGATTTATATAATTTTAGTATACAAACATGTTAATCAAACAAAAGTGAATTCAATGGAACCTAATAAGAAGTTAGTTCACTACGCTCTAAAGCTATGTGCCAGATGCAACATTGAACCTCGAGATTGCAATTTATAATAGTCATCCCTTAAAGTTTATTTTATACATTTTTGTCCATTGCTTTTATTTAGGTAAATTAATATATTCAAATATTAAATTTATCTCATTGTTGAAAATGCAATGGAATTCAAAATTATTTAGAAAATAAAAACATTGCATTATTTTAATTTTTATAATTTGAATGTCTTATAGGGAGAAATTTTTCGTTAAAGTGAATTTAAATTTTGTAATTTTTTTAATTGTTCCCATTTCCATAGTGCAATTTGACATGGTTTATATAATTTTGGTATACAAATATGTTAATTAAACAAAAGTGAATGCAATGGACACTAATAAGAAGTTAGCCAATTACGCTCTAGAGATATATATTTGACCTAATATTAAAGCTTCGGATTGGAATTTATCATAATCATCCCCTAAAGTTTAATTTATAGAATTGAGTCCATTGCTTTTATTTTGGTGAATTAACATATTCAAATATTAGGTTTATCTCACTATTAAAAATGCAATTGCTTTTCAAAATTATTTAAAAATTAAAAACATTGTATTATTTTAATTCTTATAATTTTAAAGTGTTACAAGGAGAAATTCTTCGTTATTACTTAAGTCAATTTAAATTTTGTAATTTTTTTAATTGTCCCCAATTACACAATGCAATTTGACATGATTTATATAATTTTAGTATACAAAAATGTTAATTAAACAAAAACGAATGCAATGGACTCCAATAAGAAGTTAGTCCACTATGCTCTAGAGCTATATGTTGGACCCAAATTTGAAGTTTGAGATTGCAATTTAAAATTGTCATCCCCTAAAGTTTATTTTATACATTTTAGTCCATTACTTTTCTTTGGTTAAATTAACATATTTAAATATTAAATTTGTCTCACCATTGGAATTGCAATTGTATTAAAAATTATTTGAAAAATAAAAGCATTGCATTATTTTAATTTTGAGAATTTTAAAGTTTTAGAGGGAGAAATTCTTCGTGAATACTCAAGTGAATTTAAATTTTGTTATTTTTTTAATTGTCTCCATTACCACAATGCAATTTGGCATAATTTATATAATTTTAGTATACAAACATGTTAATCAAGTAAAGAGGAAAGCAATGAACTTTAATAAGAAGTTACCGTAGTATGCTGTAGAGGTATATGCTTTACCCAACATTGAATCTTGGGATGAGAATTTATAATAGTCATCCACTAAAGTGTATTTTATAAAATTGAGTCCATTGCTTTTGTTTTGGTGAAATAACATATCCAAATATTAGGTTTATCTCACTGTTGAAAATGCAATGGAATTCAAAATTCTTTAAAAAGTAAAAACATTGCACTATTTTAAATTTTAGAATTTTAAAGTCTCAGAGGGAGAAATTCTTCATTAATAATCTAGTGAATTTAAATTTTGAAATTTTTTTAATTGTCTATATTACCACAATGTAATTTGACATGATTTATATAATTTTACTATACAAACATGTTAATTAAATAAAAACAAATGCAATGGACTCTAATAAGAAGTTAGCCCACAATGTTGTAGAGTTATATACTTGACCTAACCTTGAAGCTTAGGATGAGAATTTATAATAGTCATCCACCAAAGTGTATTTTATACCATTGAGTCCATTGCTTTTATTTTGGTGAATTAACATATTCAAATATTAGGTTTATCTCACTATTGAAAATGCAATAGGATTCAAAATTATTTAAAAAATAAAAACATTGCATTGTTTTAATTTTTGTAATTTTAAAGTCTTATAAAGAGAAATTCTTTGGTAATACTCAAGTGCATTTCAATTTTGTAATTTTTTTTAATTGTCTTCATTATCATAATGCAATTTGACATGATTTATATAATTTTAGTATACAAACATGTTAATTAAATAAAAGCCAATGCAATGGACTTTAATAAGACATTAACCCATTACGTTATAGAGTTATATGGTTGACCTAACATTGAAGCTTGAGATTGGATTTTATAATAGTAATCCACTAAAGTGTATTTTGAACAATTAAGGCTATTGCTTTTATTTTGGTGAATTAACATATTCAAATATTAGGTTTATTTCACTATTGAAAATGCAATTGGATTCAAAATTATTTAAAAAATAAAAACCTTGCATTATTTAAATTGTTAGAATTTTACAGTCTTACATGGAGAAATTCTTCGTTAATACTCAAGTAAATTTAAATTTTATAATTTTTTTAATTGTCTCCATTACCATAATGCAATTTAACATGATTTATATAATTTTAGTATACAAATTTGTTGATTAAACAAAAACGAATGCAATGGACTCTAATAAAAAGTTAGTCCACTACGCTTTAGAGTTATATGTTGGAACAAACATTAAAACTTGAGATTAAAATTTATAATAGTCATCCCCTAAAGTTTATTTTATACATTTTAGTCCATGGCTTTTATTTTGGTAAAGTAACATATTCAAATATTAAATTTATCTCACCGTTGAAAATGTAATTATATTAAAAATTATTTAAAAAAATAAAAGAATTGCATTATATTAATTTTTAGAATTTTAAAGTCTTAGAGGGAGAAATTCTTCGTTAATACTTAAGTGAATTTAAATATTGTTATTTTTTTAATTGTGTCTGAAGTTCCCAACTTCACCCTAGGATCTACTAGTTTGTGATACTAAGATGGGGGGTGAATCAGTATCACCACAATTCGCAATTCGCAGAAAAGTGAACAACTTCAATCTCTTCTTAAAAGCGAACTCTTTCTCAGATTCAACTAAAGTAGATCTATTGCTACCTACTAATCACAATAGTCCCCAAAGTCACCTTTCAGACACCTTGCCTAATGGACAATTCGGATGTTCTTGTTTAGGTCTTCGTTAGGTTATGGGTTGGCTAATACTTTAGCTGCGTTCACAACTCAATTCAAAACACAAAACGTAAAGCAAATTAAGGACACATGAGATTTACGTGGTTCCGTCAACGTGACGTACATCCACGGTGGTAGGGACTCTCCCTTACCGAGACTATCCACTATACTTGAGAATTCCAGTTACAATGGATGTTTTAATCTTCTGCTCCTTTCACTATTGCAATTACTAAGCAAGTACAATACAAAGAGTGTCACTTACTGTGTCTACCCTTCGTCTAGCTCGTCTTGCCTCTGTTGAATTGAAAGGCTGCTCCACTGCTGCTTAGAAGTTCACCGCAACGCTCTCTAACCTCTCTTGAAGAAATCTAGAAATACGTTGAGTTCTTTCCGATGCTTCGCCAAATTCCTTCTCTAGGTTGTCTCACACAGCTCCTGCTTTCACCGTCTCACAGTTTCACAGCTTGCACTCAACCTTCTAGTCTACCGTTTCACGTCTCACGGCCTGCCCCACGCTTCTGATCAGTCACGCTGTTGCACGTTCTGGTCTCACGCTTCTGGTCTGCCGTTTCACGTCTCTTGGCCTGCCTCACGCTACTGGTTTTTCTGGTTCACGTCTCTCGCCCTGCCTGACGCTTCTAGTCTGCTGTCTTCTCTTCCGGGTGGTCTCACTAATACTAGGTCTGCTGTTTTCTCCTCCGGGTGGTCTGTTTCTTATTTCTCCTCTTGCTGGTTGTGCGTTTCTGGTTTGCTTGCAGGACGTGTTTCTGGTTTCCTTGCAGGAGGTGTTTCTGGTTTGCTTGCAGGATGTGTTTCTGGCTTGCTTGCAGGAGGCGTTTCTGGTTTGCTTGCAGGAGGTTGTACGTTCTGGTTTTCTCTCCCGGTGGTGACGTTTATGGTTTGCTCTCTTGGTGGTGTTGTTTCTGATCTCTTGCCGTTCTGCTCTCTCTTCCTTTTGGCCGGTTGCTGTAGGGTTGCTGTTTTTTCAATTGTGTTGGCCCTCTGCCCTAGTTTTGTCTTCCAAGACCTTTATATACTCTCTTCCATGAAACCCTAATAGGGCTTACATGGCAGATTTACATTCTTGCCCTTACACAGCAGATTTACTTTCTTGCCCTTCAATGTGGCTTTACTTTCTTGCCCTTCCATGTGGCTTTACTTTCTTGCACACTTAACCCTAGTTGACAACAATTACAACCCATACAAGGCTGTGGGAACAACAGTGTCCATTACCACAATGCAATTTGGCATGATTTATGTAGCTTTAGTATACAAACATGTTAATGAAATAAAAGGGAATGCAATGGACTCTAATAAGAAGTTAGCCCATTACGCTCTAGATCTATATGCTTGACCCCACATTGAATCTTAGGATTACAATTTATAATAGTCATCCACTAAAGTGTATTTTATACAATTGAGTCCATAACTTTTATTTTGGATACTTTTAAGATAATGCATCAACTACCACATTTTCCTCACCTTGTTTATATTTGATTATGTAGGGAAAGGTCTTAATGAATTTGATCCACTTAACATGTCTTTTGTTTAACTTTTCTTGTCTCTTCAAGTGATTCAAGGATTCATGGTTGGTATGGATGACAAACTCCATAGGCCAAAGGTAATGTTGCCATGTCTCTAAAGTCTGTACCAATGCATACATCTCTTTATCATAAGTAGGATAATTGATACTTGCTCCACTTAGCTTTTCATTAAAATAGGCAATTAGGTGCCTTTCCTACATCAAAATAGCTCCAATGCAAATCCCTGAAGCATCACACTTAATCTCAAAAGTTTTTACAAAGTTAGGTAAGGCAAGTAAGGACGCAGAACTTAATTTTTCCTTAATGCAATTAAAAGTCTTGTTTTGATCACTACCCCACTAAAACTCATGTTCTTTTTGATAACCTCAGTTAATGGTGCTAAAGTCCCTAAGAAAGCATTTATAGAAACTAGCCAAACCATGAAAGCTATGGACATCGCTAATTGACTTAGGTGTTGTCCAATCACAAGTTGCCTTAACTTTTTCCTTGTTAACCTTAATACCTTTAGCACTCAAAACATAACCAAGAAATGTGATTTGATTAGTACAAAAGGAACATTTCTTCAAGTTAGCATACAATTTCTCAAAACATAAAATTATTAAAATAGAACGTAAATAATCAATATGCTTTTCTAGGTTTTTACTGTAAACCAAAATATCATCAAAATATATAACCACAAATTTACTAATGAATGGATGCAAAACATGATTCATTAGTCACATAAAAGTGCTTGGTGCATTAGTGAGACCAAATGACATAACAAGTCATTCATACAAACCATACTTAGTTTTGAAAGCTATTTTTCACTTATCTCCCTCTCTCATCCTAATCTGGTGATATCCACCTTTCAAATCAATTTTATAAAAGACATATGAACCAAGCAATTCATCCAACATGTCATCTAACCTAGTTATGGGATAACAATACCTTACAATGATTTTGTTGGTCACTCAACAATTAACACATATCTTCTAAGTTCCATCTTTCTTGGGTACAAGTAAGACAAGAACTGCACAAGAACTCATGCTTTCCCTCACCTATCCCTTCAAAATAAGTTCCTTAACCTGCTTTTGAAGCTCCTTTGTCTCCTTAGGATTACTCTTGTATGTTGGGTGGTTTGAGATGGATGCATCAGGGATAAAATCAATTTGATACTTAATTCCTCTCTTAGGTGGCAATCCATTTGGGACATCATTAAGGAATACATCTTCAAATTCTTGCAAAAGAGAAAATAACAACACGAGGCAAAGATAGGTCAAACTTGTTAGTGTTAAAATAAACCTCTTTGTGCAAAAGTATGATTATAGGCGATTTAGCATAAAATGCACTTTTGACATCACTTTCTTTTGGGTAGAAACTTTCTATTTTCTTCTTCTCTCTCTCTCTCTTTTGGTACAAGAGTGATGGGTTTTTCATTCATTACAAAGGAATATTAATTCTTGAAGTCATCATGCATAACTTGCTTGTCAAATTGCCATGGCTTTCTTAATAGAATATGGCTCACATGCATACGTATAACATCACATAAAACTTTATTACAATACCTTTTGATAGAGAATGACATGAGTACTTGCTTATTTACCTTGACTTCACCACTCTCATTCAACCATTGAATCTTATATGACTTAGGATGCTTTATAGCAGGTAAATTTAGCTTTTCAACCATAGTTGTGCTAGCAACATTAGTGTAACTCCCACCATAAATAATCATACTAAATACTTTATCTTTGATGAGACACCCCGTCTTAAAGATGTAATCTCGTTGCACCTTATTTTCTTCCTTTACTTACACATTCAATGCTCACCTTGTGATGAAAGCTACTCAATTAACTAGATATTCCCCTCCATCACTTTCACCCTTTAATGATGGCACAGAATCATCATTTAATTCACTTGCAATTTCAACATCACCATTACCTCTCATGATCATTGCATGCTTATTTGGACATTGAGATGCAATGTGACCCCTACCGAAACACTCAAAACATTTAACATCGCTATTTTTATTTGATTGGGGGTTAGAATCACCTACCTCATTCTAGCACTTGGATAGCTTGGCTTTGGACTTGTAATTGGCATTCTTGTCCATTTTACTTTAATTTGGATTCCAAGATGAGGTAGAACCTAAATTCTGCTAAAACCATGTGGAACCCTTTTGTTTAAGTTGTCTTTTAACTTTCATTGCCATGTGCACCATGTCTTCTAATTTCACATAGTGTTGCAATTCAATCACATTGGCTATGTCTCTATTTAGCCCTTGTAAAAATTAAGCCATGGTTGCCTCTCTATCTTCTTCTACATTCGCTTTAATCATGGCAATCTCCATCTCCTTAGGGTAGTCCTCCACACTTTTGGTGACTTAAGTGAGCCCTTGTAGCCTTTGCTACAACTCCTTGTAATATTGATTAGGGACAAACCTCCTCCTCATGATAGCCTTCATCTCCTCCCATCTATCAATAGGCCACTCACGATTCCTTCTCCTAGTCAAAACAAGTTGATCTCGCCAAATAATAGTATAATTAGTAAATTTTATGGCAACAAGCATTACCTTTTTCTTCTCCTTGGAATAGTTGTAATAGTCAAAAACCAATTCAAACTTCTTATCCCATTCTAGATACACATTAGGATCAATCTTACCTTGTAATGAAGGAATTGTCATTTTAATATTGCCAAAATCATGGTCATAGGTGTCTTGCCTCCCAAAATATCTTTGATCCCTTCTATTGTTGGTAATTCTAACCATAGTAGTTTGATTGTCAAATTCATCATCTTCATGGTCATAAGGATGTCTCAATTGCCTTATTACTTTAGGAGCCTAATATTCCTCATGCCTTCATTGTAACTCTACCATTGTATTAGCTTACTCCTCTATCTTCACCCTCATATCATCAAATCTGGTATTCATGCGCTTAAATTGTTGTTGTATAGCTTTGATCACGAAGGACACATCACTAATGCCCTTTTGAATTACACCTTTGTCTATGGAAGTCATAGTATTATTTTTGCACAAAATTACTAGGATACCTCACATAACACTCCCTTAAGTGTTTCCCTTAAAAAAAGAGGTGTCACACTCTTTTGTGTTTACACTTTTTATGGCTTTTTCTTAATATAAATTTGCACTCTTGCCTTTTACCACTCAAATTTCCCCTTTCAGCTCTTTAAAGAACTAAACAAACTAAATGAAGAGGATTGATTTTGAATAGAATAAGATAAATGACATAGAATTAAACAAATTGGAGAATAAGGAGTAAAAAAAAATGAAAAAGGATATCAAGGCAAACGAATTTAATGAACTAAACTCACAAAAATTAGGATAGGGGGTTAAACCTAAAGGACAAACTTGGATGACATAACAGGAAAATAGATGGCAAAATTAGAGTTAAGTAAGAAAACTAAATTATTATTATGGCCAATATGACCAAACTATTGAACTTTATTAATAACTTAAATTTGATGGCTTTTTTTCTTTGGTTCCTCTTTTTTTTTTTCTTTGTTTGCTTAACACAAAACAATAGTAGAATACTTAGAGACAACAATTAGAATTGAAATTAGCACATTTTTTTGATATTCATGATCTTAAACAAATGATCACAATGAAAAGGGTTGCAAATGGACATATTAGCAAATTTGAATGACAATGTTCTTAATAGGCAAACTAAATACAAATAAATAAATCACAAGGTAGTAAGTTGAAGAAGTAGTTGATCCAACCTGATTTAGAGTCAAGCTTTAATACCAATTGATGTGGAAAACCCCAAAAAGATGTGGTTTAGGGTCACAACACACACAAGGAATCAAAAGATATCTAGGAAAGCTAAATCAAACTGTAATAACACAAACCCTAGACCCAATGTTTAAAGGAACATGAACCTAGGGTATTTAAAAAGGATATGGATGCCACACTTCAGAAAAGAAAGGAATTAGGAGTAATAAGTCGAGTTGAATGCCACAAGAAGAGGTACTTCTTTATAAGCTTTTTAGTTCTTAAAAGAATCGAAGAAAAAAACCCTTGCTTTTTATTTCTCTCAAAGTTGTTTGATGTTCTAGAACTTTTAAGGAGGTGCCTATTTATATGCTAACATAGCAATCCTAAAGAGGCATAAATTCCTTTTTGGAACAAATCCTTATTTAGGTGGAATTCCTATCTAAGACAAATTCTTACATAAAAAACTCACTTTTATATAGTCACTTATTTAAGATATAAACTACTATTTTGAAGTAAATGCTATTATTTAGTCCTGACCCATTAAGTACTCCAATCATATTAATAAGGCCTTGACTCTCTTCCAAGCTTGAATTCGCACCATTTGTAGCTAGGTTGGCCTGAATGTCCTTAATTAGCTAATAAAGTGCTTCTTTCATCTTTTTGGCTCTAACTTATGTTATTGGGCCTTTTGGAATATTCAATGGACCTCTTGCATCCTTTAAAGCCTTCCACCTATCATCTATAAGGTTCTCATCAAATGTGAACCCTAAAAGATATGGCTTAGGGATCCAACACACACAAGGAATCAAACAAGAACCCATGAAAGGAAAATTAGACTTTAATCATGCAAACCTTAGACCCAATGTTTAAAGGAACATGAACCTAATGTATAAAGAAGAATATCAGTGCCACACTTTAGAAAAGAACAAATTTAGAAGTGATAAGTTGAGTTGAACACCACAAGAAGAGTTAGTTCTTGATAAGTTCTTTAGTTCTTAAAAGGATTGAAAGAGAAAATTCTAACTTTTTAATTCACATAATTATTTGTCTTTTCACAATGAATTCAAGCCTATTTATAGTCTAAAATAAAAATTCTAAAATCATTATCCCTTCAAGTATTTCAAGGATTTTTGGTCAGTATGAATGACAAATTACTTAGGCTAAAGATAATATTGCCATGCCTTCAAAGTTTGTGCCATTGCATATATTTCCTTATCATAACTGAGATAATTAAGAGCTACTCTACTTAACTTTCATTGAAGTAGGCAATTGATCACCTTTCAATGATTTTAAAGATTGCTCTATAATCAATGCACATCCTCCAAGTCCCATCCTTCTTGGGCATATACAGAATTGGAATTACCCATAGACTCATACTCTCCCTCACATATCCCTTTGTTATATGCTCCTTAACTTGTTTTTGAAGTCTTTTGTCTCCTGAGGATTACTTATATAGGCCAATCAATTTGAAATTGTTGCATTAAGGATGAATTCAATTTGATGTTTTATTCCCCTCAAAGGTGGAAAATCACCAAATTCCTACAAATGAGAAAAAGCAAACACTAGCCAAAAAGTAGTTAAGCTTGTTAGTGCTAAAATAAACCTCTTTGTACAAAGTACAATCAAACATTATTTTGATTGAAAGATGTCATTCACTTGCATTATCATGCAATAACAAAAGAGAAATTTGATGAAACTAAACAATAGATTCACAATAGCCTTATCAAGCATAAGTTGTTTTAAAAAATAAAGATAAAAGATTAAACGAAATTGAAAAACGGAAAATTTCCCTTCCCCTAAACTGGAACCTTACATTGTCCAAATGTAAGATTTAAATGTATAGAAGAATAAAGAAAACAAAAACACAAAATCACACATGAAAACAAAAATAAAGATGGAAGGGAAGAGAAAAGAAAATCTAATTCTTGGGTTGTCTCCCAAGTTCATTTGGTTAATGCAATTAGCTCAACTCTAAAGCATGTCATGAGGTACAAATATGGTCTTCTAGCTCCATTTCCCTCACTTTGAACCCTTTATAAGAAGCTTTTAACCTTTGGTCATTCACTTTGAATTTGCTTCTACACTTTGAATTGCCACTTCACCCTATGGAAAGACATTAGTTGTCAAAAGAATCAATCCAACAAGAGTGCAACTTACTCGAAAACAACTTTAATCTTGAGTGATAGACAATAACCTTTTGGCAAACAACAGAAGTCATCTTAGAGATCATCTTCTAATGAATGACTTTTGTTCTTTCCTTGTAAATCTTGGAGTTCTCATAGGCATCATTGTGAATTTCCTTAAGCTCTTGCAATTGCAATTTCCTATGTCCATGCACTTCATTCATCTTCATATTGCATTGTTTGATAGCCCAATATGCCTTGTACTCTAGTTGCTAAACACCAAATGATGGGATGGCATGCCAATCAGTGTCTTAAATGTTATACATAGTCCAATAGCACATCCTCAAGCCATATGCTCCAATCCTTTCTACTTAGATTCAATGTCTTCTCAACACTACTCTTAATTTCCTGTTTGGACACCTTGGCTTGCCCACTTATTTGTGGATAATATGCAGTTGACACCTTGTTAGTGACATGTAATTCCATCAACAAAGCCTCTACCATTTGTTTGCAAAAATGTGTGCCTTTATAACTGATCAAAGCTCTTGGTGTTCATACCTAACGAAAATGTGACACTTGACAAAATCTGCTCTTGGTGTTCATACCTAACGAAAATGTGACAGTTGACAAAATCTATAACTTACAACTTTAAGATCATCAGTCCTAGTGGCTTTAGCTTCCACCCTCTTGGAAACACAACCAATAACAAGAACTAGTAATGAATATATTCATTACGAAAAGAAGAAGGAAAAAGACCCATGAAATCAGTGCCCCAAACACAATAAAATTTCATGAACTAGCATGGGAGTTTGTGGCATTTGATCTCTAGAAGACTTGTCCTTTGACAATGTGCACAGGTTTTGAAAACCTGTAAGAATCATGAAACAGTGATGGCTAAAAGAAACCATATCCAGCTAGCTTTCTTGCTATTCTTTTCTATCCAAAGCGTCCTCCACAAGCATAAAAATAATAAAAGGTGAGAATTAAATAGACACAGCTTCTAGTGCACACCTTCTTATCACCTGATATGAGCATTGCTTCCACAAGTAGGACACATCCTGTACATAGTTTTGCACCACTCTTGATCTTCTTCTCCTTTTGAGCTTTCTTCAAGTGATTTGGAAAAGTCCTTGTGGTCAAGTAGTTGATATTTAAATAGCAAACGGCATTTGCCTTAATTGCAAGCATTTGTTCATCTGGAAAGAGTTCTTGTAAAGGAAATGTATCCTCTTCCTTAACCATATGACTTAGATGATCTGCAGCTAGGTTCTCCATAGCTTTCCTGTCTTTGATCTCTAAATCAAAATCTTCAGTAGAAGAATCCATCATGTCAACCTTGGCTTGGCATCTTTCTTTGATAATAAATACCACAAAGCAACATGGTTAGGATAAACAATCACTTTAGAGCTAAGTAAATAAGAACACAATTTTCTAAAGTAAAACCAACAACTAAAAGTTCTTTTTTAGTAGTGGAGTTGATGGGTCAGAGAATTAGAGACTGATTGTTTATGTTTAGGGAAATTTCACGTAATGATTGTTTTGTCTAAGGCAGTTTATGACTCAATGAAAAGAAACGAAATAGAAAGACAAACTAGTAGCCATTTGTTTGATAAGAAATTCACTACAAACAAGAAGAAACTATGAACCACATGATCTTAGGCAGCCCCTATAACTATGGAGCACATCATCCTTCCCCCTGTTAAATAGGATTTGACTTCAAATCCAACACCTCACTGTCCTCTGAGTAAGGCAATAGATCCCTCATATTGAATGGCTGATACATTATATTCAACAAAAGCCAAGCAATCATCCCAATTCTTCTAATTCTTATTAACAATAGTTCTAAGAAATAAAGAAAGTGTACCATCTACCACTTTAGTCTGCCCATATGTTTGTGGATGACATGCTGTGCTAAAGAGCAGCCTTGTGCTAAGCTTCTTCTACAAGGTTTTTCAAAAGTAACTCAAGAACTTGCATACTAGATCAGACACTATACTCTTTGGTATTCTATGTAATCTCACAATTTCTTGAAAGAACTAATCTACCACCTTATCAGTTTTCTGATAAGGTACAAAGTGAGACATCATTAAGAACCTATCAATAATCACCATAATTGAATCCTTCCCTTTTTGTGCTCTTAGCAACCCATGTACAAAATCCATACATCAACCCAAGGCTGGTCTAGAATAGGTAATGACATATACAACCCAAGAGCAACCTCTTTACTATTTGTCTTCTTACCAACCATGCACCTCTCTATCACATGATATATATCTCTAATAATCCCTAACCAATAAAAATGCTCATTAACCAGCTCTAAAGTCTTTTTTTCACTATGTCTAGTTAAACTTCCACCATGCCCCTCCCTTACTAAAAGTTTCCTAATAGATTCCTTAGGAATACAAAGCCTTCCAAATCTAAACAAGCACCCTTTAAGCCTATAAAAGCCATGAACTGCCCCTTTCTCACAAGCCAACTAAAGAGAAGCAAACTTTAGATCATCCAAATATTGACTCATAATAAATTTAAAACCCATTAACTTAGCATTCAATAATGAGATTGAAGCATACCTCTTTGACTACATTTACATTTCCCTTTTTGTACTTGATGACATATGGAAAGGCCTCCAAGAACTCCACCCATTTAGCATGCCTTCAATTTAGTTTGCTTTGTCCCTTGAAATGCTTCAAGGATTCATAATCAGTGTGTACAACAAACTCCCTGGGCAACGAGTAGTGCTGATAACTCTCTAAAACTTGAATTAGTGCATAGAACTTGATGTGTCCCACATCAGTTCCTGAGAGGGTCTTTGGGCTGTTTATAAGGGTTGGATCAACCCTCCATTCTTGAGCTAGCTTTTGTGGTGGAGTTAGGGTTCAAACTCTTATCAGGTGGTATCAGAGCCTGGGAAGAATGTTTTCCTTTTGTGGAGTTTGCCTATAATCGTGTTGTTCATAGTACCACAGGTTATTCTCCTTTTGAGCTTGTTTATGGTTTTAATCCATTATCCCCTTTGGATTTAGTACCATTGCCTATACAGGACAGGGTTAATTTGGATGGAAAAAAGAAGGCTGAAGTGGTTAGGCAACTTCATGAGAAAGCTAGGCTTAACATTGAGAGAAAAACCAAACAATATGAAACACAAGCCAACAAAGGTCGTAGGCATATCACCTTTGAACCTGGTGATTGGGTTTGGGTACATTTGCGGAAGGATAGATTTCCCAAGCAAAGGAAATCAAAGTTGCAACCAAGGGGAGATGGTCCTTTCCAAGTGGTGGCAAGAGTCAATGATAATGCATATAAACTTGACTTGCCAGGTGAGTATAATGTGAGTGCAACATTTAATGTTTCTGATCTTTCTCCATTTATCTTTGATGATGTAGGTGCTGATTTGAGGACAAATCATTTTGAGGTGAGCGGGAATGATGGAAGCCATATTGTACCAGCTGAAAACAGCAAGGGAGTTGATGCTTTGCAAAACCTTGGAGGACCAATGACAAGGGCAAGGTCCAAGAAAATAAAGGAAGCTCTCAACAACTTGTGCGACATTTACTATCAGGAAATTGCCAGGTACGAGTTAAGGATGATGGAGGCTTCGCCAAGGCTTGCAAATGTGTCATCTGTGGAGGAATTTGAGAACCATGACCTTGGGAAGGAAGTTGGATTTGGGAGCCCATGTTTGGGCATTTAAATGAGTTATTTTCATGGGTTTTTATTATTATTTAGTGGGTGGGACGAAATTCCTTAATAAGCCCATCTTATTAACATATAAGAAGAGGTGGCTGGCAGATTGGACGAATTTCCTTAATAAGCCCATCTTATCAGCATATAAAAAGGGCTGGCTGGCAGATTGGACGAATTTCCTTAATAAACCCATCTTATTAGCTAGGGTTTTAGGGCGGTTAGCATATAAAAAGGGTGGCTGCAAGGGAGGACGAGATATGATGAATGTATGAGCTATTTTCTCTGGTTCTTTGAGAACTAATTCTGAACTTTCATACTTGAGTGTGTTGGTTCAATTGACTTATCTTCTTCAACATTTTGTTGTTGGGAGTGGCGTCTGAATCTTATAGTTCTGGTTCTTGGTTGTTTATAATCATTGAGTCAGAACTCCAAAACCCTTTAACCTTTGTTAGAACGATCCTATACCAACATTGGTGTTGGGTTCCGTTTACAAATAATCGGAGTTCATATCAGAACTCCTTCTCATATATTGAATAATTTAGGATTGTCCCCCCTAACCTCTCACTAAAATAGACCATGGTACATTTATGTTACATAAAAACAACCCCAAATCCCACTCTCGAAGCATCACATTCCACTTTAAAAGTTTTTGAAAAATCAATAAGAGTTAAGATAGTTATTGAACACATCTTCTCCTTAATTTGCTCAAAACTATTTTTGGGCACCCTCTTTCTACCTAAAGTCACCACTTTCTTGATACATTCAGTCAAAGGAGCAAGAATAGTGTGGAAATTTATCACAAACCTCCTATAGAAGGATGCTACTCGTGGAAACTCCATACCTTCAAAACACTAGTAGGTATAGGCCACTCCTTAATAGCTTTCACTTTCTCCCCATCAATTAACCCCATGTTGTGCAAATACATAATTGAGAAAATGACCTAGTCTTGGCATAATTCATACTTCTTTAAGTTGCCTAACAATTTCTCTTGTTGTAGTACTCCAAAGACTTCCCAAAGGTGCTTCACTTGTTCCTCATGATTCCTGTTATAAATTAAGATGTCATTAAAATAAACCATAATAAATATACCAATAAACTTACAAAGCACATGATTCATCAATTGCATGAAAGTACTTAATGGGTTAGACAAGGCAAAGGGCATGACCAGTCACTTATGCAACCCATGTTATACTTTGTCTTGAATGCAGTTTTCCACTCATTTTTGTCTTTTATCTGAATTTGATGATAACTGCTCTTCAAATTTACCTTTGAAAACACTTTAGAACCATGTAACTCATCAAGCATATCATCTAGCCTAGGATAGTAGAAAAGAAGGGAATTGGAAGTGATAAGATGAGTTGAATGCCACAAGAAGAGGTACTTCTTGATAATTTCTTTAGTTCTTGAAAGAACCAAAGGAGAAAACTCTCACTTTTTATTTCTCATATTTTCTGATTTTTCAGAGGTTACAAGGGGGTGCCTACTTATATGCTAAGATAGCAATCCTAAAGAGGCACAAATTCCTATTTAGGACAAATTCCTATCTAGGATAAATTCATATGTAGAAAACTTCCACTTTTATAGCAATCACTTATTTAGGATAAACTAGCCCTGGTCAATTAATACTCCAATCATATTAATAAGGTATTGACTCTCTTTCAAGTTTGAATTTACTCCGTTAGTAACTTCGTTGGCCTAAATGTCCTTAGTTAACTCATTTAGTGTTTCTTTCACCTTTTTTGCTCTAGCTTATGTTATTGGACCTTGTATAATGTGTAATGGACCTCTTGCATCCGTTGAAGCCTTCCATGCATCATCTCCAAGCTTCTTATCAAAGAGTGAGGACACAAGAGAGAAGAAAATATAAAGTTTCTATGCAAAAGGCAATGATGTCAAATGAGTATTTTATGCCAAATAGCCTATGATCATACTTTTGTACAAAGAGGCATATTTTAACTCTAACAAGTTTGACCCATTTTTTCTTAGTGTTGTTCTCTTTTTCAAGAATTTGAAGATGTGTTCCATAAGAATGTTTGAAGTAGATTACCGCCTAAGAGAGGAATTGAGCATTAAATTGATTTTATACTTGGTGCATCCAACCCAAACTGACTAGCATATAAGAGTAATCCTAAGGAGACAAAAGAGCTTCAAAGGTAGGTTAAGGAGCTTATTTTGAAGAGATATGTGAGGGAAAGCATGAGTCGCTATGTAGTTCCTATCTTACTTATACCTAAGAAAGATGGAACTTAGAGGACGAGTGTTGACTGTTGAGCAATCAACAAAATCACTATAAAGTATCGTCACCCCATACCAAGGTTAAATGACATGTTGGATGAATTGCATGGTTCATGTGTCTTTTCTAAAATTGGTTTGACAAGTGGATATCACTAGTTTAGGATGAAAGAGGGAGATGAGTGGAAAACAACTTTCAAAACTAAGTATGGTCTATATGATTATGCCATTTGGTCTCATTAATATACCAAGAACTTTTATGCAATTAATGAATCATTTTTTATGTCCATTCATTCATAAATTTGTGTTTGTGTATTTTGATAATATTTTGGTTTATAAAAAAACTCTAGAAAAGCATCTTGATTATTTACATTTTATTCTAATTGTTTTACATTCTTAGAAATTGTATGCTAATTTCAAGAAATGTTCCTTTTATACAACCAGATCATATTTCTCAACTATGTTGTTAGTGCTAATAGTATTAAGGTTGATGAAGAAAACATTAGGGCAATCTGTGATTGGCCTACACCTAAGTTAGTTAGCAATATGTGCAATTGTCATGGTCTAGCTAGTTTCTATAAACACTTTATTAGGGACTTTAGCACCATTGCTGTTGCATTAAGGTTATCAAAAAGGGTTTTAATTAGGGCAGTGATCAAGACAAGGTTTTTAATTGCATTAATGAAAAATCAAGTTTTGCACCCTTACTTGCTTTACCTGATTTTGCAAAAACTTTTGAGATTGAGTGTGATGCTTCAAGTCATTGCATTGGAGCTGTTTTGATATAAGAAATGCATCTAATTGCTTGATTTAGTGAAAAGCTAAGTGGAAAGCAAGTTTTAATTATCCTACTTATGACAAAGAGATGTATGTATTGGTATAGACTTTGGAGACATGGAAACACTACCTTTGGCCTAAGGAGTTTTTCATCCATAATCCTTGAAGCACTTAAAGGGACAAGGAAAGTTGAACCAAAGACATGCTAAGTGGGTTGAATTCATTGAGACCTTTCCTTACATCATCAAATGTAAATAAAGTAAGGAAAATGTGGTAGCTGATGCATTACCTCATAAGTATGCCCTTATTTCTTCACTTACTGCAAAATGATTAGGATTTGAATATATTAAAGATTTATATATGAAAGATGTTGACTTTGCTAATGTGTATGGAGCATGTGAGAAGTCAGCCTTTGAAAAGTTTTATAGGCATAAGGGTTTCTTATTTAGGAAAAATCATTTATGTGTGCCTATGACTTCTTTAAAGGAGTTGGTTGTGAGAGAAGCTCGTGGGGGTGGTCTAGTGGGTCATTTTAGGGTTAGGAAAACCCTAGATGTCCTAGTTGAACATTTCTTTTTGCCACATATGAAATGATATGTTGAGAGGATATGTGAGAAATGCATAACATGCAAATAGGCTAAATCTAGAGTTTTACCCCATGACTTGCATACCCCTTTACCCACACCTAGCCATCTTTAGGTTGATTTATCTATGGATTTTGTATGACTTTGTACTAGGGTTGCAGCAATAAAAAATGGGTAGGGATTTTGTGCCATAAAACTAATGATGCAAGCCATATGGTTGACTTATTCTTTAAAGAAGTAGTACATTTGCATGACAGGCTATAGAGCATTGTTTTAAATGGGGATTCAAAGTTCTTAAGCTACTTCTAGAAGACTTTGTAAGGTAAGTAAGATACTAAACTATTGTTGTTAATTACTTGTCACCTGCAAACTACTAGGTAGATTGAGGTGGTTAATTGAACTCTTTTTACTCTTTTACTTGTTATTATTCAAATGAATTTGAAAATATGAAAAAATTGTTTACTGCATATCAAGTTTGCATATAATAAAAGTGTTTGGTTTGCTATTAGTTACTTTCCATTTTGAAATTGAGAATGGTTTTAATCCTTTGACTCATTTGAATTTGGTGCCTATACCTGTCGATGAGTATGCTAGATTAGATGGTGAATGCAAGACTGACATGGTGAAGAAATTGCATGAAAAGGTGTGGTAACATATTGTGAAGGAATTGAGCAGTATGCATCCTATGTCAACAAAGAGTGAAATAAAGTGGTGTTTGAACCTAGTAATTAGGTTTGGGTGTATATGTGCAAGAAATGGTTCCCAGCTTAGAACAGATGGTCCATTTCAAGTAGTAGCATATATTAATGATAATGCCTATAATTTAGACCTTCCTGATGAGTATAATGTGAGTGCAACATTTAATATTTCTGATCTTGCTCCTTTTAATGTAGGTGATAATTGAAGGACAAATCCTTCCAAGGAGAGGATGGAATGATGAGAAGCTTAGAGATGATGCATGGAAGGCTTCAAAGGATTCAAGAGATCCATTACACATTTCAAAAGGTCACTAACTTACTTAGGTGTAGGCCAATCATGGATTGCGATAACTTTTTCCTTATCAACCTTAATACCTTTAGCACTCATAATACAACCAAGAAATATGATTTGATTAGTGCAAAAGGAAATACAATATCTCTGAAATAATTATAAGATTCAACCTTCAACCATGACCTTGATAAGTTCACAAAGTTCAATAAGAATCAAAAGGGTAAATTCTCACTTTTTTGTTGTTGATCATTTATATCTTTTAAAAATAAAATGAAAACTATTTATAGGCTGAAATAACAACCCTAACCCTAGAAATAAGAAAAACTTTCTAAATAAGCTAATAGCAAAGAAATTAAGGTTAGTTCGGTCAAATTCCTAAAGCCATATGGTTAGTATCAAATTGGTTCGCCAACAAGCTCATGACCAGTGCCAATTCAACTTTCCAACAGCAAAATGATCCTATAACCAATTTTACAACCAGTCCACTTCTTGCCCTGCATTTTTCGGACTTTGTGATATGTCCAACTCACTAATTCCATTACTTTGTTGCCTCAACACTTCACAATTAGCTAACTTAGGCTGATTGAGCATAGTTATACAAATAATAAAGCCTTGTCCCACATTAAGATATACTTTGTTGTGCTTCAAGCATGAATTTACTTCTTGACTAAAATGTCTTTAATCAACCCATTAAGTGCATCTTTTATCCTTTTAACTCTTGAATGTGTCATTAGCCCTTCATGAATACTTAATGGATCCTTAGAAACACTCTATGCATTGGCTTCTCCATAGATCACATCACATGGTTACAGATAGTTGCAAGTGATAGCTTAAATAATACTACTTTTATCAGTAGTGTTTAATACTTCTATTATTTTAGAAAAATACTTAGAAGGTGCTAGACCTTTATTGATGTAATTCATGTATAGCAATTGAAAATATATATTCTTTGTTTACAAAAATTGTTATTTTCATATTCCATTCATGATTAATAACCCAGTCAATAAGATTTACAAACTGAAGATTATTAATCTCATCTTCCTTTAAATAACTTTCTTTGACTAAGGGTAAAACTTCCTTATCTTTTCCCTTTTCTAAAGAAATTGTTTCTCAAATGATAAACTTATTTTTAACAATTTAATATCAACTTTAAGCTCATTAACATTAGCTTTAAGCTCTAGTTCATTTCATTTTTTCTTTCCCTTAGAAGTAGAAGTTTTAGCATGTTCTCTTACAATTTTTAAATTGTAACCTTT
The DNA here is from genome assembly GCA_023213295.1 of Bruguiera hainesii. Taxonomy (NCBI): domain Eukaryota; kingdom Viridiplantae; phylum Streptophyta; class Magnoliopsida; order Malpighiales; family Rhizophoraceae; genus Bruguiera; species Bruguiera hainesii. The sequence continues at coordinate 318,004 of JAHOYR010006079.1, forward strand.
ATTAGGATGCAACAACTTAAAAGAAGACAAATTATCTCCTTTTGAAAAATGCAAATACTTTTCTAATATTTCTTTCTATTTTTTTTTTCTTTTGGATCTAAAGTTTTATCAATGTGACCCAATATTATATTATCTTCTTTAGTATGGATTAATAAGTCATTACTTTTATAGAGAGTTTTAAAATAGTCACATTGACTATTACAACTCTCTTTAAAAGATATACTAGAAGTATCATCATCTTGCATAACATCCAATTCCAAGTCTTCTCTTTTAAAATCACTTTTTGATAAGAAAATATGCATTACTGATCTTTTAAGATCCCCATCATTGTATAATTTTTGGATTTTTTGTCTGACTTTACACTTACTAGCATAATGGCCAAATTTTCACATTTGTAACAAACTAAGGTCTTTTTAGACTTTTCCTTTAATTTTTGTCTTTGGTTGATAAGGCTTTTCTTATTTTTTAAATGCACCTTTTCTATTCTTTTTTTTTTCTTTTGGAAAAGATTTATAAGGTGAATATTTTCTTTTTTTTCTTGCTTTAGGAAAATTAATAGATGGAAAACCTATTTGGTCCCAAAAATCTCTCAAAGCTTTTCACCTTGCATTTTCTCATCTTTAATTGCTTGTGGAGTTTAATCTCATTATAGATAAAAGCTCCTTTGGCAACCACCTTGACGACAAGCTCTCCATAAGTATATTCCTTACAAGGAATTATTCCTCTTTATTTGGTCTTAAGCCTATTTCTTATTCTTTCTACGGATAAAGTAGGAAGTCTTGATAAGGACTTCTTCCAAAAACCTTTTTGATTGTCTTCTTATGAAAAAATATTTGACAAGAACACATCTTTGTGCCACATAAAGTGGGATAAGCTAGGGCACCTCAAATTAATCAGTTGCTCACGAGTTTATCCAACTGTCTTCCTCATTTAACGTGTTTCACTCAAAAAGGGTGTCACACTTCCTTATGTTTTACACTTTTTATGACTTTTTCTTAATATAAACTTGCACTCTTGCCTTTTACCACTCAAAATTCCCCTTTCACCTCTTTAAAGAACTAAACAAGCTAAATCAAGAGGATTGATTTTGAACAGAATAACGTAAATAGGATAGAATTGAATTAAGGCAAACAAATTTAATGAACTAGACTTATATAAATCAAAATAGGCGCTTAAACTTAAAGGATATGGATGCCACACTCCAAAAAAGAAGGTAAGTTAAATGCCACAAGAAGATGTAGAAAAGAAGGGAATTAAGAGTGATAAGTCAAGTTGAACATCACAAGAAGACATACTCCTTTATAAGTTCTTCAATTCTCAAAAGAACCAAAGGAGAAAACCCTTGCTTTTTTTATTTCTCTCAAAATTGTCTTATTTTTCAAAATTTACAAGGAGGTGCCTATCTATAGGATAAGATAGCAATCTTGAAGAGGCATAAATTTCTATTAAGGACAAATCCTTATTTAGGAAAAACTCCTATCTAGGACAAATTCTTATACAAAAAACTTTCAATTTTATAACAATCACTGATTTAGGATAAACACCTATTTATGAGTGAATGCTATTACTTAGCCTTAGCCCATTAAGTACTCCAATCATGTTAATATGTCCTTAACTCTCTTTCAAGCTTGAATTCGCACCATTTGTAGCTTGTTTGGCCTAAATGTCCTTAATCAACCCATTTAGTACTTCTTTCATCTTTTTGGCTCTAGCTCATGTTATTGGAGTTTCTGAAATGTGCAATGGATCTCTTGCATTCTTTGAAGTCTTCCATGCATAATCTCCAAGCTTCTCATCATATTCACACAATATAATCATGTAATTAACATCCATGTCTACACAAAAGATTAATTTTATTATGACACCCATGTCAATGCACCTTAGATGGTTTGAAACCGTCAACTTCCATCAAACAAACAAGTCATTTATCTTGATTAGCTTTTACCCTTAATTAGCTTTCTTTATTATGATACAATCATTAATTGCTTAAACATTGAGACTGTCCCTTAATTACTCAACATTAGGACTTCTCTTTTGAGTACTTGCAATCCATTTAAAATAAAGAAGATATTGCTCTTAATTAGCTTTCTTTGCTAGAAAATAATTGTTTATAGTTTAGAACTCAAGATCATCATCTGATTTAATGAAAAGGAATCATTCACATAAAATGATCATGCAATTAACATCCATGCCCACACTGAACATCAAGATCAATGGCTCCTATGTTTCATGGAATTTAGTGAACTTAAAGTATCAAAGGTGTATTGGTGTGTAGGTCATAATGCATATAATGTTTGCTATAAACAAAAAAGCTAATTTCATGATCATTTTGCGTGAATGACTACTTGTAACAAAAGGAGAAGCTTTGTTAGCTGAAATGAAAAGACAATCTTATCCCTTAATAATAGAACAATTTAATACCAGCAAGAAAAGCAAATAATTATCAATGACTCATTTGTTTGATAGAATTTCTGTGCATTCAAAGTACCAAAAGTGTAAGGACATGCCCATCATAGTGAATATATTGTTTAGTGTAAACACAAAAATTTAATTTCATGATCATTTCATGGTGATAACTCTTGCCACGAAAGGAGAAGCCTTATTAAAAAGAAATAAAATGACAGTCTCATCTTAATCAAGATGATTATAACATTTGATTGACTTTAGTGGATTTAAACTACCAAAAGTGTATTGACATGCTTGTCACTATGAATTTAATGTTTGGTGTATTCATAAAATTTAATTTCATGATCATTTTGTGTGAATTACTCTTAAAATGAAAGGAGAAGCTTTATTAGCAAGAAATGAAGTAATAGACTCATCTTTCAGCAAATGGATCATTTATATTGTGCAATAAAACATAAATAAGATGTACAAATCATATGTTCGATGGGATTCAATGGACTTAAATTATCAAAGGTGTATTAATGTACATGTCGCAATAAATATAATGTTTAGAGTGGATACAAAAGTTAATTTCATGATTATTTTGTACTAAATTCATGTTCATTCTACATAAATGGCTCCTTGATATAAAAGGAAAAGTTTTGTCAACAAGAAATGAAGGGACAATCTCATGTTTTAGGCATTACCATTCAAATGATGTAAAAAGGTATAATCAACATTAATGACTCCTATGTTTGATGAATGTCACTATGAATCTAATGTTTAGTGGATACACAAAATTGAATTTCATGATCATTTTGTGTGAATTACTCTTACAATGAAGGGGGAAGCTTTATTAGCAAGAAATGAAGTAGTGGACACATCTTTCAGCAAATGAACCATTTATATTGTGCAATAAAAGATAATTAAGATGTGTGAATCATATGTTTGATGGGATTCAATGGACTAAAATTACCAAAAGGTGCATTAATGTGCATGTTGCAATAAATATTATGTTTAAAGTGGATACAAAGTTAATTTCATGATTATTTTATCCTAAATTCATGATCATTATATATGAATGGCTCCTTGAAATAAAAGGAAAAGTCTTGTCAACAAGAAATAAAGAGATAATCTCATCTTTTAGGCATTACCATTCAAATGATGTAGAAAAGTATAATCAAAATCAATGAATCCCATGCTTGATGAATGTCAATGGATTTAGACAACCAAAGGTGTATTGACGTGCTTGTCACAAGGAATATAATGTTTGATGTACACACAAATGTGAATTTCATGATCATTTTGGGGTAATGAGTCCTTGAAATGAAAGGAGAAGCCCTATCAACTTGAAATGAAGTGGCAGTCTCATCTTTTACCTATTGAACAAGTCAAACCATTGATGGAAAGCTAATTAAGACCAATGGCTCATATGTTTGATGAATTTCCATGGATTTCAAACTAATAAAGGTGTATTTATGTGTTTGTTGCGATAATTATAAAGTTTGGTGTAGCAAAACAAAAAAGTTAATTTCATCATCATTTTATGTGAATGAGTTCTTACAATTGAAGGAGAAGCCTTATTTATAAGAAATGAATTGACCTATATGTGTAGGCACAACATCACATGAAACTTCATCATGGTAGCTCTAGATAGAAAATGACATTAACACTTACTTATTTACCTAGACTTTATCACACTCATTGAACCATTAAAGCTTATTTGTCCTAAGATGCTTCATAGTATATAAATTCAACTTTTCAACCATACTATGCTAACCACATTAGTGTAACTACCACTATAAATGATCATATTACATATCTTATCTTTGATGAAGCACCTCATCTCAAAGATATTAAGGGCTTTTTACTCATTTAGAAGTTCTCTACAAAAATTCACGAGTTAGGAAATCAAATAAAGAATTGGAAATTCCTTTAATAAACTTGATATAAATGCCAAAAATAGATAAAATTCCTATAAAAGTTTAGTGTAAGCACAAAAATTTAATTTCATGGTCATTTTATATTAATAAATCTTACAACGAAAAGAGAAGTCTTGTTAGAAAAACTAAAGGGATGGTCTCATCTTAATCAAGATGAATATAACATTTGATTGATTTTAGTGGATTTAAACTATCAAAAGTGTATCAACATGCTAGTCAATATGAATCTAATGTTTGGTGTAGATACAAAATTTAATTTCATGATCAAACATTAATTTCATTGAGACATCCACATCAATAAAACTTAGCAAAAACCATTTAAGTTATAGCTAACAATTATAACTAAACACAAAGAAGACTTTGATAATGATTTGCTTTTCTTACAAATATTTTTGGTTCAATTACTAAATAATGTAACTGTGTTCATTTCTTCCTAACAAGGCTCCTCCTTGTATTACAAGGACAAATTGATACAAAATGATCTTGAAATTAGCTTTTGTGTCTCCAACAAATATTATATTCATTGCAACAAGTACATCCATAGACATTTGGTAGTATGAATCCATTGAATTTCATCAAACAAAAGAGTCATTGGTCATTATTAGCTTTTCTTGTAAGTACGCAACGGTTCATTTCCTAAATAATGAGACCATCCCTTCATTTCTTCCTAAGAAAGCCACACCTCCACCTTTCCTTGAAAGAACTCATTCAAATAAAATGATCCTAAAAGTAACTTTTGTTCCCACAATAAATATTATATTTATTGCAACATATACATTTGTAAGCCTTTGATACTCTAAATCCATTCAATCCCATCAAACAAAAAAGTTTTTGATAATCATTAGCTCTTTTAACAAGTATTTTTAGTTTGATTGTAGAATAATGAGATTGTCTCTTCATTTCTTTTTAACAAGGCTCCTCCTTTCATTGCAAGGTCTCATCCACACAAAATGATCTTAAAATTAATTTTTTTCTCTACCATAAACAACATATTCATTGTAATAAGTACATTTATAAACCCTTGGCACTCTTAATCCATTGAATTTCATCAAACAAAGGAGTTAATTCAGTCAAATTCTTAGAGCCATGCATCCAGCATTAAACTAATGATGATTTTTCATTTAGTTGACTCTTTATTCTTCATTTTTTAGACTTTGTGATAAATCTAACTCACTAATTTTATTATTTTGTTACTTTAACTCTTCATAATCACTTAACATAGGCTGATTTAGCATACTTTTACAATTAATAAAGCCTTGGCTTGCATTAAGAAATACTTTGTTGCCCTTTAAGCTTTAATTAGCTTCTTCCTATGTCTTTAATCAACTTGTTAAGTGCCTCTTTCATCCTTTTAGCTCTTGAACTTGTCATTGGACCTTCTTGAATGCCTAAGGGATCCTTAAAAGCCCTCCATGCTTTGGCACCTTCATGAATCTCATCATTCCCCTCTCTTGAAAAGGTTTCGTCCTTAAATCATCACTTGTTTCAAAAGGAGAAGATTAGCAACATTAAATATTGCACTCACATTATACTCACCTAGAAGGTCTAACTTATAAGTATTATCATTAATTCATGCTATCACTTGAAATGGACCATCCCTTCTATGCTATAAGTTTGAATGCCTCAAAGCTAGAACCTTTCTTTGAGCATATGCACCTAAACCCAATCACCAGGTTCAAACACCACTTTCTTTTTGCCCTTTCTTGGCATAGGATGCATATTTCTCACTTCATCGTGCAATTTGTTGCCACACCTTTTTATGCAACTTCTTCACGATTTCTTCTTGTTCACCATTTAAGCTAGCATACTTATCAATAGGTAAAGGCATCAAATCCAAAAGGGTCCAAAGATTAAAGTCATACATAATTTCAAATGGAGAGTAACTACTAGTAGAATGAACACTCATATTATATGCAACTCTACAAGCAGCAAATAATCTTCCCATATTTTCAAATTCATGCAAATAATTATATGCAGAAAAGTAAAAAGAGTTCAATTAACTACCTTAATTTGCTCATTTGTTTATGGATGGCAAGCAATTGAGGACAATAGTTTAGTACCTAATTTACCCCACAAAGTTTTCTTGAAGTAGTTCAAGAACTTTGCATCCTAGTTTGAAATAATACTTTAAGGCATTCCATGCAAGTGTATTATATTTTAGGAGTTTGTTATAAAATAGAAATTTACAATAAAATAGGAGTGTTCTTATAATTTAAGAGTATATCATTATAACTACTTTTAGGGTTTTAGAGTTGTTATTTTAGCCTATAAATAGGTGTGATTTCATTGTTAAAGAGTAGATGATTATGTGAATTGAAAATTGAAATTTTCTTCTTGAGTTCTTTTATGAACTAAAAAACATTTTTAGAACTAAGTCTTCTTATGACATTCAACCCAACCTATCACTCTTAAATTCGTTACTTTTATAGAGTGTGGCATCCATATCCTTGTTTATACCTTAGGTTCATGTTCCTTTAAACATTAAGTGTATGGTTAATGGGAACCTTAGAGATGATGGGTGGAAGGCCTCAACAAATACAAAAGGTCCATTGCACATTCCAAAAGGCCCAATAACATGAGCTAGAGCCAAAAAGATGAAAGAGGCACTAAATGGGCTGATAGAGGACATTTAGGCCAACCAAGTTTTGAATGGTGTGAATTCAAGCTTGAAAAAGAGTCCAAGCCTTATTAATATAATTAGAGTACCTAATGGGTTAAGACTAAGTAATAGCATTAACTCTTAATTAGGAGTTTATTGTCTGCATAAGAATTTGTCCCTAAATAAGAATTCTTCCTAAATAAGGACTTTTCTTAAGTAGGAATTTGTGCCTCTTTAGGATTGCTATCTTAGCCTATAAATAAACACCTCTTGTAAGCTCTGGAATATTAGACAATTTTGAGTCAGCCACATTGCTTGCATCATTAGTTTTATGGCATGGAATGAAGTGTGTCATCTTTGAAAATCTATCAACAACAAATACAGAATCCCTACCCCCTTTTGATCGTGACAACTGTAGTACAAAGTCCATAGATAAATCAACCCAGGGATGCCTAGGTATGGGTAAGGGGGTATACAAGCCATGAGGTAAAACTTTAGATTTAGCCTATTTGCATGTTATGCATTTCTCACATATCCTCTCAACATCTTATTTCATGCATGGCTAAAAGAAATGTTCATTTAGGACATCTAGGGTTTTCATAACTCTGAAATGACCCATTAGACCACCCTCACGAGCTTCTCTTACAACCAACTCCCTTAAAGACTCATAGGCATGCATAAATGATTATCCCTAAATAAGAAGCCCTCATACCTATAAAACTTCTTAAAGATTGACTTCTCACGTGCTCCATACACATTAGTAAAGTGAGGATCATTCACATATAAATCTTTAATATGTTTAAATCCTAATAAGTTTGCAATAAGTGTAGAGATAAGGGTATACCTGCCAGATAATGCATCAACTACCACATTTTCCTTACCTTATTTATATTTGATGATGTAGGGAAAGGTCTCAATGAATTCAATCCACTTACAATGTCTTTTGTTCAACTTTCCTTATCCCTTCAAGTATATTAAGGATTCATGATTAGTATGGATGACAAACTCTTTAGGCCAAAGGTAATGTTGCAATGTCTCCAAAGCTCGTACCAATGCATACATCTCTTTATCATAAGTAGGATAATTAAGGCTTACTCTAGTTAGCTTTTCACTAAAGTAAACAATTAGGCACCTTTCTTGCATCAAAACAGCTCCAATGCCAATACCTAAAGCATCACACTCAATCTCAAAAGCTTTCACAAAGTCATGTAAAGCAAGTAAAGGTGCATAACTTAATTTTTCCTTGATGCAATTAAAAGCCTTGTCTTGGTCACTACCCCACCTAAAACTCATGTTCTTTTTGATAAGCTCAGTGAGTGGTGCAACAAGGATGCTAAAGCCCCTAGCAAAGTGTTTATAGAAACTAGTTAGACCATGAAAACTATGCACATCACTAGTTGACTTAGGAGTAGGCCAATCTTGGATAGCCCTAACTTTTTCCTTATTAACCTTAATACCTTTAGCACTCACAACATAGCCAATAAATGTGATCTAATTGGTACAAAAGGAACATTTCTTGAAGTTAGCATACAATTTTTTAGAATGTAAAACAATTAAAATAGAACATAAATGATCAAGATGCTCTTCTAGGCTTTTGCTATAGATTAAAATATCATCAAAATACACAACTACAAATTTACCAATGAATGGACATAAAACGTGATTCATTAATCGCATAAAAATACTTGGTGCATTAGTGAGACCAAATGGCATAACAAGCCATTCAGACAAACCATACTTAGTTTTGAAAGCTGTTTTCTAGTCATCTCCCTCTCTCACCCTAATATGGTGATATCCACTTTTCAAATCAATCTTAGAAAAGTCACACAAACCATGCAATTCATCCAACATGTTATCTAACCTAGGTATGGGGTGACAATACTTTACAATAATTTTGTTGATCGCTCAACAATTTTAGGTATAAGTAGGATAGGAATAGCACAAAGACTAATGCTTTCCCTCATATATGCTTTTGAAATAAGCTCCTCAACCTGCCTTTGAAGTTCCTTTGTCTCCTTAGGATTACTTCTATATGCTGGCGGGTTAAGGATGGATGCACTAGGAATGAAATCAATTTGATGCTCAATTCCTTTCTTAAGTGTCAATCCACTTAGGACATTGTTAGGGAATATATCTTTAAATTCTAGCAATAAAGCAACAACAACACTAGGCAAAGACAATTCAAACTTGTTAGTGTTAAAATAAGCCTTTTTGTACAAAAGTATGATCCTAGGATGTTTGACATAAAATGCTCTTTTGACATCATATTCTTTTGCATAGAAACTTTTTGTTTTCTTCTTTCTCTCTTGTGTCCTCACATTTTCTTCTTCCTTTTCTTTTTTGTCAATCTCTCTTTTCTGTTCACTCTCACTTTTAATCCTTGACAAATCCTTATAAGCTTGTTAGGATGATAATGGTATAAGAGTGATGGGTTTTTCATTCATTACAAAAGAATATTGATCCTTGAAGCCATCATGCACTTGCTTGTCAAACTGCAATGGCCTTCCTAATAGAATATGACTCGTATGCATAGGTACAACATTACATAAAACTTTATCACAATACCTTTCGATAGGAAATGACATGAGCACTTGCTTATTTACCTTGACTTCACCACTCTTATTCAACCATTGAAGCTTATATGGCCTAGGATGCTTTATAATAGGTAAATCTAGATTCTCAACTATGGTTGTGTTAACAACATTAGTGCAACTCCCACCATCAATAATCATACTACATACCTTATCTTTGATAAGACACCTCGTCTAAAGGATGCTATCTTATTGCACCTCATTTTCTTCCTTTACTTGCACATTTAATGTTTGCCTTGTGAAAATAGCTACTCCATTAATTGGATAGTCCTCTCCATCACTTTCACCCGTTGATGATGGCATAGAATCATGATATAATTCACTTGTAGTTTCAACGTCACTGTTACCTCTCAAGATCATTGCATGCTTATTTGGACATTGAGATGCAATGTGACCCTTGCCAAAACACTTAAAACATTTAACATCTCTATTTCTACTTGGTTAGGGGTTAGAATTACCTACCTCCTTGCTAGAACCCATATTCTTATGCTTGGAGAGCTTGGATTTGGACTTATAGTCAGCCTTCTTGTCCCTTTTACTCCAATTCAGTTTCCAAGATGAGGTACAACCCAAGTTCTAACCAAACCGTGTGGAATCCTTTCATTTAAGTTGCCTTTCAACATTCATTGTCATGTGCACCATGTATTTTAATTCCACATAATGTTGCAATTCAACCATGTTGGCTATGTCTCTATTTAGCCCTTGTAGAAATTGAGCTATAGTTGTCTCTCTATCTTCTTCTACATTCATTTTAATCATGACAATCTCCATCTCTTTGTGGTAGTCCTCCACACTTTTGGTACCTTAAGTGATCCTTTGTAGCCTTTTGTACAACTCTCTATAATAGTGATTAAGGACAAACCTTCTTCTCATGATAGCCTTCATCTCCTCCTATGTATCAATAGGCCGCTCACAATTCCTTCTCTTAGTCAAAACAAGTTGATCCCACCAAATAATAGCATAATCAGTAAATTCAACAACACCAAGCTTTACCTCTTTCCCTTCGGAATAGTTATGGCAGTCAAAAACCAATTCAATCTCCATCTCTCATTTTAGGTACGCATCAGGATCATTCTTACCTTGGAATGGAGGAATGGTCATTTTAATATTGCCTAAATCATGGTCATAGGTGCCTTGCCTCCTGAACTCTCTCCAATCCCTTCTATTGTTAGTATTTCTAACCACAATAGTTCAATTGTCAAATTTATCATCTTCATGGTCATAGGCATGTCTTAATTGCCTTCTTGCTTTAAGAGCCTTATATTCCCCATGCCACCTTTGCAACTCAACTATTGTATTAGCTTGCTTCTCCATCCTCTCCCTCATGTCATCAAATCTGGTATTCATGTGCTCAAATTATTGTTGCATAGCTTTGATCATGAAGGACACATTACCAGATCCCTCATGAGCTGCACCTTTGTCTTTGGATGTCATAATATTACTTCTACACAACATAATTAGGATACCTTATAGAACACTCCCTCATATGTTTCACTTAAAAGAAAGTGTCACACTCCTTAATGTTTATACTCTTTATGGCTTTTTCTTTATATGAACTTTCACTTTTGCCTTTTACCACTCAAATTTCCCCTTTCTGCTCTATAAAGAGCTAAGCAAACTAAATCAAGAGGATTGATTTTGAATAGAATAAGATAAATGGCATATAATTGAACAAATTGGAGAATAAGGAGTCAAAAAAAAAAAAAGAAAGAAAAAAGGATAGCAACTCAAATGAATTTAATGAACTAAACTCACAAAAATCAGAATAGGAGGTTAAACCTATAGGACAAACTTGGATGATATAACAAGAAAATAGATGATAGAATTGGAGTTAAGCAAGGAAACTATATTATTATTGTAGCCAATATAACCAAGTTGTTAACTTTTATTGATGACTTGAATTTAATGCCTTCTTTCTTTTGTTCCTTTGCTTTTCTTTTGTCTCTCTTTTTTTTCATTGTTTTCTTTTTATTTCTTTTCTTTTTCTCAACACAAAACAACGGTACAATACTTAGACATAACAATTGGGATTGACATTAGCACATTTTTTATAGTTATGGTCTCAAACAAACAAGTAGAAGAGAAGGATTGCAAACAAACAAATTAGTGCATTTGAATGGTAATGCACTTAACAGACAAACTAAATAGAAATAAATAAATTACAAGGTAGAAATTTGAAGAATGAGTTGATTCAACCTGATTTAGAGTTGAGCTCTGATACCAATTGATGTGAAAAACCCTAAAAAGATGTGGCTTAGGGACCCAATGCATACAGAGAATCAAGGAACAATTAGACTTTAATAACACAAACCCTAGACCTAACATTCAAAGGAACACAAACCCAGGGTATTTAAGAAGGATATGGATACCACACTCCAGAAAAGAAAGGAATTGGGAGTGCTAAGCCAATTTGAATGTCGTAAAGAGAAGTATCTTTTGATAAGTTCTTTAGTTCTCAAAAGAACCGAGGGAGAAAAACTCTTGCTTTTATTTCACTCAAAATTGTTTGATGTTTTAGAGTTTACAAAAGGTGCCTATTTATGGATTGAGATAGTAATTCTAAAGACGCACAAATTCCTACATAGGAAAAATCCTTATTTAGGAGGAATTCCTATTTAGGGACAAATTCTTACACAGATAATAAACTCTTAATTAGGAATTCTCCAATTATACTAATAAGGCTTGGACTCTCTTTCAAGCTTGAATTTGCAGCATTTGAAGTTTAGTTAGCCTGAATGTCCTCAATCAGCCCATTTAATGCCTCTTTCATCTTTTTGGCTCTAACTCAAGTTATTGGGCCTTTTGGAATGTGCAATGGATGTTTTGCATCCTTTGATGCCTTCCACCCATCATCTCTAAGATTCTCATCAAGGGTTTTCATGCTTGAAATCTAATTTAATTTTCTTTGGTTCTTGTTTGAATTCTTGTGCATATTGGGTCACTAAGCCATGTCTTTTGGGGTTCACATCAATTGGTATCAAAGCCTATCTCTAAATCTAGATTGCTTATCTAAATTTGAGTTTTTCTCTTATTCTTCTTTTTGGCAGCATTCTATACCATTTGTTCCTTGAATCTACAAACCCTAGTTGAATCTGCAAAATGGTATCATTTTGTTCTTTGAATTTGAAACCCTTGTTTATCTTTTCTTGTCTTTAAATTTAGAAACAAAAAGAAAAAGATAGAACAAAAAAAAAAATAGAGGAGGAAGAAAAGGGGAAAAAAAAAAGAGAGAGAGAAGTAAGCCCTATTTAATTAGGTCGGAGGGAGATAGTAGCTTTATTTCCTTCTTCATTAAAATCTTACAACATAAGGAAACCTTAAAATAAAGGAGTAGACCTTATTGCTTTCTAGTTCTTACAAGAATTCAAATCTAATTATTCTCTCTTTGTGTATTATGATTTAATATTGTTGTTTTCTTCTAATCCACAACCTTTATTCTTTATGCTTTCTAATATTTCTTTGATTATGATTTTTTTGAATTAGTTAATAACAATGTGATCCTAATGCAAGAAAGCATGAAAGATGATATTATGGCCATGTAGATGATGATGAATTTGATGATCCAACTACTTTTATCAAAATTAAAAATAATAGAAATGGTCAAAGAAGTTTTCAGAGGTGCAACACATATGATCATGATTTTGGTAGTATTAAAATAAAAATTTCTCCATTCCAAAGGAAAATTGATCTAAAAACCTATTTAGAATGGAAGAAGAAGGTTAAGTTGGTCTCTGACTATCACGATTGCTGTGAAGAGAGAAGGGTAAAACTTGCTACCATTAAGTATATTGATTATTCTATTATTTGATGGGATCAAAGGAGGGAAAGAAAAGAAAGGAGATGAGACCAAGAGAAAAGAAGGAAGAGGGAAAGAGAGAAAAATTGAGAGTTTATATGCAAAAGAGATTGTACTTTTGTACAAAGAGGCTCATTTTAGTACTAATAAGCTTAACCCCTTTTTGCTTGGTGTTGTTATTTCTCTTTTGTAAGAATTTGGTGATATTCTTCCTAAAGAATCAAGTGATTTACCACCTTTAAGAGGAATAGGGCATCATATTTACTTGATCTTATACCATAAAACTAGTGATGCAAACAACATAGTTGAATTGTTCTTTAGAGAGATAGTACGCTTGCATGACATGCCTTAGAGTATTATTTCAGATCGGGATACAAAATTTTTAATCTATTTTGAGAAGATTTTGTGGGGTAAGATAGGTGTTAAACTAGTGTTCTTAACTATTTGCCATCCATAAACAAATGGACAAATCAAGATAGTTAATTGAACTCTTTCTACTTCATTACATGCTATTATTCAAATGAATTTGAAAACATGGGAAGATTGTTTACTACATGTAGAGTTTGCATATAATGGAAATGTTCATTTTACAACTAATTGCTCTCTATTTGAAAATTGTGTAGAGTTTTAGACTTGATGTCTTTGCCTCTTGATGAGTATGCTAGCTTACATGGTTCACACATGGCTGAAATAGTGAAGTTACATGAGAAGGTGTAGCAATAAATTGCAAAACTAACTAACTAATATGCATCCGATGTAAATAAAAGGTGAAAGAAGGTGTTATTTAAACTTGGTGATTGGATCTGGGTGCATATGCACAAGAAAGATTCCTGAATTAAAAGTGTTCAAAGCTGTAACTCAAAAAATATCATCCATTTCAAGTAGTGGTACTGATTAATGACAATACCTATAAGTTGGACCTTCTTAATGAGTACAATGTGAGTGTAACATTTAATATTTCTAATCTTTCTCCTTTTGGTGTAGGTGATGATTCGAGGATGAATCCTTTTGAGGAGAAGGAAAATGATAAGATCTAGGGAGGTGCTAAAGCATGGAAGGCTTTTAAAATTCCATTAAGCATTTAGAAAGGGCCCATGACACCTTCAAGGGTTAAAATGATGAAAGAAGCACTTAATTAGCTGATTGAGGACATTCAAACCAACAAAGTAACAAATGACATGAATTCAAGCTTGAAAGAGGATTAAGGCTTCATTAATAAGACAGAAGTGTTTAATGGGCTAAGGTTAAGTAATAAAATCTACTTCTAAATAACAATTTGTTATAATATAGGAGTATATTATAAAATAAGAGTTTACAATAAAATAGTAGTGTTCCTATATTTTAAGAGTATATCATTGTCTCTACTTTTAGGGTTTAGGGTTGTTATTTCAACTTATAAATAAATTTGATTTTATTGTTAAAAAGCAGACAATTATATGAATTGGAAAGTGAGAATTTTCTTAGATTTTTTGAATAACTAAAGAACTTAGTAAGAGCTAACTCTTCTTATAGTATTTAACCTGACTTATCACTCATAAATTCATTTTTTTCTAGACTATGGCATCCATATTGGGTCTAGGGTTTGCATGATTGAAATCTGATTTAATTTTTTTTGTTCTTGTTTGATTCCTTATGTGTGTTGGGTCCCTAAGGCAGGTCATTTGGGGTTCACATCAGGTATAAACAAGGATACGGATGCCACACTCCAAAAAGGAATGGATTTAGGAGTGATAAGTTGAGTTGAACTTAACAAAAAGAGCTAGTTATTGATAAGTTCTTTAGTTCTTGAAAGAATTAATGGAAAAAATTCTCAGTTTTTTTTTTTTGTGTGCCAAATGATTAACTCCTTTAACAATGAAATAACACCTATTTATAGGTTGAATTAATGAACCTAGAGAGAAGGACAAACTTCATATATAAGCTGACAATAAATCTACTTGTATTTTTTAGCAATTGTTAAACCCTTACAATGACTGAACATACAAGTGCATTAAGCATACTTATACAATTAATAAAACTCAGCCAGTATTAAGATATACTTTTACTGCCCTTCGTGCTTGGATTAGCTTCTTTAGCCCAAACTTCTCAATCAGTCTATTAAAAGCTTCTTTCATCCTTTTAGCTCTTAAATGCATCATTGGCCCTTTGTGAATGCTTAATGGATCCTTAGAAGCCCACCATTCATCAGCTCCTCCTTTCATCGTAAAGAATTATTCACACAAAATGATCTTGAAAATAACATTTGTCTCTACAAGAAACATTATATTCATTGGTCATTATTTTCTTTTCTTACAAGTATGTAATGGTTTAATTCTCGTTAACAAGGCTCCTCTGTTCATTACAAGAACTCATTCACGCAAACTGATCTTAAAATGATGAAAAACTTGGAGAGGATGTGTGGAGGGCTTTAGAAGATTCAATAGATACACTGCATATTCTAAAAGGTCCAATCATGCAAGCTAGAGCCAAAAGATGAAAGAAGCACTAAATGGGTTGGTTAAGGACATTCAGCTAACCAAATTACAAATGGCATGCATTCAAACTTGAAAGAGGACCAAAACTTTATTAATATGAAAGGAATGCTTAATGTGCCAAGGTTAAGCAATTAAATCAACTCCAAAATAGGAGTTTACTTAAAATACGAGTTTGCTAACTGTAATTAAGTTCCTTTTTTATAAAATAGGAGTGTACCTAGATTTTAGGAGTCTATCACTATTTCTATTTTTAGACTTGTTATTTTAACTTATAAATAAGCACCTCTTTGTAAGTTCATGGGGTAAATGATTATGTGAATTGAGAAGTGAGAAACTTTCTCTTTAGGTTCTTCTTTGAACTTGGAGGAACTTATCAAGATTATTGAGATGTGGCATTCCACTCAACTTATCACTCCCAAGTCCATTATTTTTTAGAGTGTGACATTTATATCCTTCCTTATTCCTTAGGTTATTGTTCCTTTAAACATTGGATCTAGGACTTACATGATTGAAATCTAATTTAGCTTTCTTGTGTTCTTTTTCAATTCCTTGTGTGTGTTAGGTTCCTCAGCCACATCTTTTGGGGTTCAAATCAGTTGGTATCGAGCCAGGTTTTAAAATCAGGTTGGATCAATCAATTTTATGATTTACTTTCTTGAGATTTATTTATTACCATTGAAACTCGCTGTTCTACCAATTTGCAATCTTTCTTGCTTTGTTCATTTGTTTGAGAGCATAATCATCAAAAAGCAATGAAAGAGGAAGGAAGTTAGAGTGGTAAACTACGAGTGCGAGCTCATTATAAAAGACACAACTAAAGAGAAGTAAACACAAGGATTGGGTGACAATGATTGAGAGAAACATGTGAGGGAGTGTATGCGAGGTTATTTTTAATGTTTGTTTTGGTGAAATCAGCAACATGATTTTGAAATATAATGGAGTGAGTGAAGTACATAGGAAGGATGATTCATTAATACTCCACACTATGCAAAAATAGTTTGAGTGCGTGAATGTTGTGTTTGATGAGATGAGAGATTGGGTGGAGAGGCAATATGCTGTTATAGCTGATTTGCAAAGGGGACAGGCATGTGTAGCTCCTAATGCAAAAAGGCAAGAGGAGCATAATCATAATGATGATTATGATTAAAATGGAGACAATGATGCCAATTTTGATTATCAAACCATAGTAACCAGATTTTCCAATAATTCAGGTGGTAAGAGGGATACAAGAAGGCATGATGCTTCTGACTATGACTTGGGAAGCATCAAAATGAAGATTCTGCCATTCCAATGGAAAAGTGACCCTAATGTGTATTTGGAAGAGGAAAAGAAGGTGGAGCTACTATTTGATTGCCTTAACTACTATGAGGAGAAAAAGGTAAAATTAGTTGCCATTAAATTCACTGATTACACTATTATTTGGTGGGAGCTTGCTTTGAACAGACAAAGAAACTAAGGAGGCGTATTGATATATGGGAGGAGATGAAGGTTATCATGAGGAGGAGGTTTGTCCCTAACCATTTCTACAGAGATTTGTTTTAACAATTGCAAGAACTCACCCAAGGCACTAAGAGTGTTGAAAGGAGATGGAGATTGTAATGATTTGAGCCAATGTGGAGGAAGATAGGGAAGCAACAATGCCCTGATTCTTGTAAGGGCTGAATAAAGACATAACCAAGGTGGTTGAGTTGCAACACTTTGTGGAAATAGAAGACACAGTGCACATGACAATGAAAGTTGAAAAACAACTCAAATTGATGAGATACATAAAGGAGCCAATGCATAAAGGGCTTTTAAGGATTCATTGTGCATTCATGAAGGGCAAATGACACATTCAAGGGTTAAAAATATGAAAGAAGCACCAAAGGGATTGATTGAGGATATTTGAGCCAAACAAGTTGCAAATGACATGAATTCAATTGAGGTGAATTCAAGCTTAAAAGAGGGTAAAGGCTTTATTAATATGATTAGAGTGTTAGGTAATAAAATCTATTCCTAAGTAGGAGTTTGTTATGAAGGAAGAGATTATTATAAAGTAGTAGTTTGTTATAAAATAAGAGCTTACAATAAAATTGTCTCTACTTGTTCTTAGGGTTATTATTTCATCTTATAAATAGGCTTAATTTCATTTTTAAGGGAGTAGGCAATTGATGTAGCCCGCATCACCATGTCTCTCAGCAATAAGTCCTCATTGACAAGTTTCACAACGTTCACTTAGCCAAGAAGATTAGTTCACATTCAAACTTCATCAGTCTTCTCAACAAGTCATTAACCAACAAAATTCTCATTGCTGATTTTGTCATTTCCCATACATTGAAAATATTTTGTTTTGATATATATATTTTTTTATTAGCTCCTAGTTCCTAGGCTTGATTTGATTCTTTTCATTATCTTCTATTTTAGTTTAAAAGGAAATCAATATTATGTAGAAAACAAACTTGATTGGATGAATGAAATTGCCTTGGGCATTCTTTAAAACTTAAAGAGTTCATACCCATGAAAATGTAGAAAAGTTTTCACTATGTGCTTTAAGAGCTAGAGCTTTTCAATGTCTACATCCTTGAAGAGCAATTAATGTAGAAGAATTGATGCTCCACCAACTTCATTGGAAAACTAGAAAAGCAACCATTAAAGTCCCTTCTCATTTACATGTTCTAACCAGTTGTGCTTCATTCACTTCTTCCCCCAAATGGATAACTCTGCAGCGGTTATCTGCAAAAACTCAAAATATCAAGAATTTTCTCCTTCAATTCTTTTAAGAACTAAATAACATATCAAGAATTAACTCTTTTTATGGCATTCAACCTAACTTATCACTCTTAAATTTTTTATTTTCTAGAGTGTGACATCCATATCCTTCTTTATATCTTAGGTTCATGTCCCTTTAAATTTAGGTCTAGGGTTTGTATGATTGAAATCAAATTTAGCTTTCTTGGTTTCTTGTTTGGTTAGTTGTGCATGTTGTTTGTCAAAGCCCTATTTTTGGGGGTTCACATCAGTTGGTATCAAGACTTGGCTTAAATCAAGTTCGTTGATCCAAATTTGAGTTTTCCTGTTATTCTTCTTCTTGGCTACATTCTATACCTTCTTTCTTGTCTTTAAATTCATAGAAAAAATTTAAAAAAATAAAAAAAGAAAAAAAATAGATAAGAAGAAAAGAAAGAAAAAAAAAGGAAAGATTGCATAAAAAATAGATAAGAATAAAAGAAAGAAAAAAAAAAGGAAATATTGCATTTAATTTCTTTATATTTGAAAAGTAAACTTGTTTAATTAGGTCAAAGGGAGATATAGACTTTACTTTCTTTTTAAATGGACATCTTATAAAATAAGGAAATTCTAAATTAAAAAGTAGATCTTATTGCTTCCAATTCCTACAAGGACTCAAATCTAATTATTCCCTGTGTATTATGATTTAATCTTGTTGGTTCCTTTTGACCCGTGATGTTTATTCATTATACTTCCTTAATTTCTTTTACTCTGATTTATTGGAGTTAGTTAGTTACAAGGTGACCTTGATTAAGGTTATTTAGTTCAATAAAGAATTAAGAGAGAAAATTTAAGTGGCAAAATGCAAGAGTGTAAACACGAAGGTGTGTAACACCATTTTTAACTAAATCACATAAAGGGACTGAGAAGGTAAGTAGTGATGTGCCATTCATGATCTAATGTGGAAAACCCTAAAATGATGTGGCTTAGGGATTGAACACATGTAAGGAATCAAAGAATATCTAGGAAAGCAAAATCAGATTTTAATAACACAAACCCAAACCCAAACCCAACATTTAAAGGAATATGAATCTAGGGTATTTAAAAAGGATAAGGATGCTATGCTCCAAAGTCAAGTTGAACACCACAAGAAGAGGTATTTCTTGATAAGTTCTTTAGTTCTCATAAGAACTAAAGGAGAAAACTCTTACTTTTTATTTCTTTCAAAGTTGTTTGATGTCCTAGAGTTTACAAGGAGGTGCCTATTTATAAGCTAAGATAGCACTCCTAAAGAGGCATAAATTCCTCTTTTGGACAAATCCTTATTTATAAGAAACTCCTATCTAGGACAAATTCTCACACAAAAAACTTTCACTTTTATAACAATCACTTATTTAGTATAAACTCTTATTTAAGAGTGAATGTTATTACTTAGTCCTAACCCATTAAGTATTCTAATCATATTAATAAGGTCTTGACTCTTTTTCAAGTTTAAATTCGTACCATTTGTAACTTCGTTGGCCTAAATGTCCTCAATTAGCTCATTTAGTACCTCTTTCATCTTTTTGGCTGTAACTTGTGTTATTAGACATTTTAGAATGTGCAATGGACCTCTTGCATCCTTTGAAGCCTTCCATATATCATCTCTAAGCTTCTCATCACGATGAAACTTATGCAACAACAATTTGAATGCATGAACACCAGATTTGATGATATGAAAGATAGGATAGAAGAGCAAGCCAATACAATAACGAAATTATAAAGTAGGCATAAGGGCCATGATGTTCCTAATGTAAGAAAGCAAGAAAGAAAAGATTATAGCCATGTAGATGATGCCAAAGACGATGAATCTGATGATCTAGCTTCTTTGGTTAGTATTACAATTAATAGAAATGGTCAAAGAGATTTTTTAAGGTGAACCACTTATGATTGTGATTTTTCTAGCATTAAAATGATAATTGTTCCAAGGGAAAATTGATCCAAAAGCCTATTTAGGATGATGAGAGAACAAGGTTAAGTTGGTCTTTAACTATCACAACTATTATGAAAAGGAAAAGGTCTAATTTCTACCATTAAGTTTGTTGATTATGCTATTATTTGGTGGGATCAACTTGTTTTTACTAGGAGAAGGAATCATGAGAGGTCTATTGATACATGGGAGGAGATGAAGGCAATCTTAAGGAGGAGGTTCATCCTTAATCACCATTATAGGGCTTCATACTAATGGCTGCAAGGGCTTACTCAAGGTACCAAAAGTGTAGAGGACTACAATAAGGAGATGGAGATTGCTATGATTTGGGCTAATGTGGAGGAGGATAAAGAAGCAAATATGGCTTGGTTTTTGAAAGGGCTAAATAGCAATATTGCAATGTAGTTGAATTACAATATTATGTGGAATTAAAGGACATGGTACACATGGAAATGAAAGTTGAGAAGTAACTCAAATGGAAGGGTTATATGTGGTTTGGATAGAATTTGGATTCCATTTCACTCTAGAAGCTTAACTAGAGCAAAAGGGAGGAGAGGGCTGATTAGAAAGCCAAGGCCAAATCATACAAGAGTAAGGAAGTGAGTCTTAGCAAGGAGAAAGTTAATTCTAATTCCCAACTTAGTAAAAATATAGATGCTAAATGTTTTAAGTGTTTGGGAAGACTTAATGTCCAAATTAGTGTACCATAGTGTTGTGAGGTAACGATGATATTGAAACTGAAAGTAAGTTGATGATGACTCTATGCCACCATTGGAGGATTCAAGCAATGGGGAGAAGTAGGATGCAAGTGATGGAGAGGAGTACCTAGTTAAGGGAGATGTATTGGTGGTTAAACAAGCATTGAGTGTACAAACCAAGGAAGATGATGAAGTGCAAAGAGATAATATATTTCATACTAGTGCAACATCAAAGATAAGATATGTAGTATGATCATTGATAGGGGTAGCTCGACAAATGTAGCTAGGCACTACTTTGGTTGAGAAGTTTAATTTACCTACCATGAAACACCCTAAGCCATATTTGTTTTAATGGTTGAATGAATGTGGAAAAATTAAGGTAAATAACAAGATGTTAGTGCTATTTACTATTAGAAAATATACTAATGAGTTTTTGTGTGATGTTATACCTATGCAAGTTAAGCATATTTTGTTGGAAACATCATGACAATATAATCGATGTGTAATGCATAAAGGGTTTAAGAATCAGTACCCTTTTGTAATAAATGATAAACTTGTTACTCTTATATATTTGATATTTAGGCAAGTTTATAAAGATCAATTAAGGATGAGAAGGTCCAATTACAAATTGTAAAACAAACTGAGCAATATCCATCTCATGTTAACAAAGGGTGAAACAAGGTGGTGTTTGAACTTAGTGATTAGGTTTAGATGCATATAAGTAAAGAAAGTTTCCTAACTCAGAGGCATTTAAAGCTATAGCTTAAAAGAGATGGTCCATTTCAAGTAGTGACACAAATTAATGACAATCCCTACAAGTTAGACCTTCCTAGTGAGTACAATGTGAGTATAACAATTAATATTTCTGATCTTTCTCTTTTTGATACAGGTAAAGATTAGAGGATGAATCCTTTTTAGGAGAGGGGGAATGATGAGATCCATGAAGGAGCTAATGCATGGAGGGCTTTTAAAGATCCATTGAGCATTCATGAAGGGCCAATAACACATTTAAGGGCTAAAAAAAATGAAAGAAGCACTAGATGAGTTGATTAAGGATATTTAAACCAAACAAGGTACAAATGGTGTTAATTCACTAAATAACATTAATTCAAACTTGAAAGAAGATCAATGCTTTATTAGCGTGATTAATATGTTTAATGGGCTAAGGTTAAGTATAAAATCCACTTATACGTAAAAGTTTGTTATAAAATAAGAAATTGTTATAAAATAAGAGTTTACAATAAAATAAGAGTATTGTTATATTTAAGAAGCATATCATTGTCTATATTTTTAGGGTTTTAGAGTTGTTATTTCAACCTATAAATAGGCTTGATTTCATTATTAAAGAGTAGACAATTATATGAATTGAAAAGTGAGAATTTTCTCCTTTGATTCTTTTAAGAGTTAAAGAACTTATCAAGAACTAACTCTTTTTGCAATGTTTAACCAAACTTATACATTCAATTTTGTTCTTTTTTAAAGTGTGGCATTCGTATCCTTATTTATTAATGTAACCCCAAAGAGTGCAATGAAAGTCACAAGTAAAACATGGAATTCAAAACCCTAAGAAAGTTAAATTAGGTTTAATAAAAGTAAAACCTCCCAATGTTCAAAAGAACATGAACCTAAGGTATACAGAAGGATATGGATGTCCCACTCCATAATGAAGGGATTTGCAAGTGAAAAGTTTGGTTGGAATGCCACAACACAATAATCTTGATAAGTTTACAAAGTTTAATAAATAATTGAAAGAGAAAATTCTCATCATTTTTTCACCCTGATCTACCCCTTTTAACAATGAGATCAAGTATATTTATAAACTGAACTAACAACCCTAATGCTAGAAATAAGGAAAAACATCCTAGATTAGATGATAGCAAATGAATTGGACTCAGTTTAGTTAGATTTCATTTGGTTAGATTTGCAAAGCCACACATCCAACATCAAACCAATTCACCAACTAACTTATGACTAATGCTTGTATATGCATCAAATACATACACACTCAACATCCATAGATAGTCCAATGCTGTCACTCCTAGA
Source organism: Bruguiera hainesii (assembly GCA_023213295.1). Lineage (NCBI taxonomy): Eukaryota > Viridiplantae > Streptophyta > Magnoliopsida > Malpighiales > Rhizophoraceae > Bruguiera > Bruguiera hainesii. Next base: position 341,208 of record JAHOYR010006079.1, read on the forward strand.
AATTTTGTTTAGCTATGTTAAGATGTATGAAATCAAAGAAAAATTTAACAAGAACAAAAAAAAAAAAGACTTAAATCGTAATTACTACAAGTCCCAATTGCCAAAACTTTCAAGCTTTCTAATCAAGTTCCTCCTTTTTTTGTTTTTTTTGGCTAATTATCAGCAAAATAAAGCTATCACTAAATTTTGTTGCCAAAAAGCACTCAAGAAAGAACTAGATAAACACCTTATGGCAATAATAGATTGAGAAGGAGCCTCATGTCTTAGGGTTTTTTCCTTGAGCTTTTTGGATAATGCTTCTAATTGGTCTAAGTTCCTCTAAACACAAAAAATGGCACCATCAAGTAAAATCCAAATGAAGAAACACTGACACACAACTAGCTGACATATGTTGAGTCACTAAAGAAGAGAGAAGAAACATTACACAGAAATAAAGGTAAGACCATTAAGAAGAAAAAAATGTAATTGCAAAATCATGGAGCCACAAAAGGAAAAAAAAATTAGCAATCAAATAATTGCTAGTACATAAAAACTGTATTCTCTAATTTCAACCAATTATTGACTCTCCATCATCACTTCACTCAACAACTAAGAGTAGAAGACAATGAAGCAACACTCCCTTTAGGCAAAATTTCTACTCAATATCCCCACTTCTTAGCATATAATGAAAAATCTATCACATAATCCTACAATTTCTTTTGTCTTCCTAGATTTTTTGATAAGATGAAAAGGAAAAAAAAAAAACACAACACAAAATGTAGATTAGCAAAATGACCAGTTCACTTCTTGTCCTCTATTTCCATTACTTGGTTGCTTCAACTCTTCCCAACCACTTAAGCCAATTTAGTATACTTATACAATTATTAAAACCTTGGCCCACATTAAGATATACTTGGTTACCCTTCAAGCTTGACTTAACTTCCTTAGACCAAATATTAAGAGTGTCTTTCATCCTTTTAACTCTAAAATATGTCATCGGCCCTTCTTGAATGCCCAATGGATCCTTAGAAGCACTCCTTGCGTTGGGGCCCCAATGAATGTCATCATTTATACCTTAAGTTCAAGTTCCCTTAAACATGGGATCTAGGGTTTTCATGATTGAAATCTAATTTATCTTTCTTCTATTCTTGCTTGATTCCTTATGTGTGTTAGGTCCTTAAACCCCATGTTTTAGGGTTCACATCATAGCTAGACCATGAAAACTACACACATCATTAACTTAGGTGTAGGCCAATCAATAATTGTCCTAACCCTTTCCTCATCAACCTTAATACCCCAAGTACTGACAACATAGCCAAACAATATGATTAGTCAGTACAAAAGGAACATTTCTTAAGATTAGCATACAATTTCTTATAATGTAAAACTCTTAGAACAAAAAGTGAATGATGAAGATGCTCATCTAAGTTTTGCCTATAAATAAAAATATCAAAATACACAACTACAAATTTACCAATGAATGCATGCAAAACATGATTCATCGGTGTCATAAAAGTGCTTAGTGTATTAGTGAGACTATATGGCATAACAAACCATTGATACAAACTATCCTTAGTTTTAAAAGCTATTTTCCACTTGTCTTTCTCTCTCTCATCTTAATTTGGTGATATCTACTCTTAAAATCAATTTTAGAAAAAGACACATGAACTATGCAATTCATCTAACATGTCATTTAATTTACATATAGGACAATGATACTTTATAGGGATTTAGCTGAATGCTCTATAATCAACGCATAAACTTTAAGTCTCATCCGTCTTAGACACAAGCATTACTAGAATAGCACACAAGCTCATGTTCTCTCTCACATATATATCCCTTTGCCATAAGCTCCCTAACTTGCCTTTGAAACCTTTTTGTCTACTCAAGATTCCTTTGTCTACTCAACCTTCTTCTCCCATTCTAGATAGGTTTCAAGATCATTTTTCCCTTGGAACAAAGGAATTTTCATTTTAATGCTACTCAAATCATGGTCATAAATGTCTTCAACTATTACTATTATTGGTGATTCTAACCAAAGTAGCTAAATCATCAAAATAAGCATTATTACCTCCATCATTATTGTAATCATCATAATGATTACACCTTTCTTGCCTTCATGCATTGGGAGATTCTTGTTTTGTGCCCTTTTCAAATTAACTACAATAGCATCTTACCTCTCCATCTGATCTCCCATTTCACCAAACACAATATTCATGTGCTCAAACTATTGTTTTATAGCTCAGAACATGAATACATCATCCTTCCTACCTTCCCCGCTCACTCCTTTATCTTTTGAAGTCATGCTACCAACCTACACAAAACAAAAAAAAAACAAATGTTAGAAATAACCTCACACACACTCCCATTGCATTTGCTTTTTCTTAAGAAATATGTTTCTAGTCTAAAATTATATAAATCATTTCAAATTGCATTGTGGCAAAGGAGGCAATAAAAAGAATTATAAAATTTAAGTTAACTGATTATTAACAATGCATTTACCCTTATGGGATTTTAAAATTCTAAAAATTGAAAAAGGGTAATGTTTTGGCTTTTAAATTTATTGTTAATGTCATTGCATTTGAATAGTGAGAAAAACATAATATTTGAATATATTAATTAAGCTAATATACAGGTAATAGACTCAAATGTATAAAATACATTTTAGTGAATGAATATTTTAAATAGCAATCTGAAATTTCAATGTTGGGTTAAGCAAATTGCTCTTGAGGAGGGTGGAGAAACTTCTTATTAGAGTCCATTGCATTTGCTTTTTCTTAAGAAAAATATGTTTCTAGACTAAAATTATATAACTCATTTCAAATTGCATTGTGGCAAAGGAGATAACAAAAAAAATTATAAAATTTAAATTCAACTAATTATTAGCATTGCATTTATCCTTATAGGACTTTAAAATTCTAAAAATTGAAAAAGTGCAATGCTTTGATTTTTAAATTTATTGTTAATATGATTGCATTTGAATGGTGAGAAAAACATAATATTTGAAAATGTTAATTGAAAAAAATTACAGGTAACAGACTCAATTGTATAAAATATACTTTAATGGATGAATATTATAATTAGTAATCCCAAGTTTCAATGTTGGGTCAAGTATATTGGTTTAGAGGGGAGTGGGGAAATTTCTTATTAGAGTCCATTGGAATTGCCCTTGCTTAAGTAATATATTTTTTGACTAAATTTATATAAATTATTTCAAATAGCATTGTCGCAAAGGTGACATTTAAAAAAATTACAAAATTTAAATTCAACTGATTATAAATAATGCATTTATCCTTATAAGACTTTAAATTCTAAAAATTGAAAAATTACAATGTTTGGATTTTTAAATTTATTCTAAATGCCATTGCAATTGAATTGTAAGAAAACCATAATTTTTTAATATGTTAATTGAACAAAAATTCAAGTAATTGACTCAATTTTATAAAGTTCACTTTCATACGCGAATATTATAAATAGTAATCCCAAGATTTAATGTTGTGCTAAACATATTGTTCTTAAGAGGAGTGGGGAAACTTCTTATTACAGTCCATTGCATTTGCTTTTTCTCAAGTAATATGTTTGTAGAATAATTTTATGCTAACATTTTAAATTGCAATGTGTAAAAGGAGACAATAAAAAAATTATAAAATTTAAATTCAACTGATTTTTAACAATGCATTTATCCCTATAAGACTTTAAAATTCTAAAACTTAAAAAAGTGCAATGCTTTGATTTTTAAATTTATTGTTAATACGATTATATTTGACTGGGGAGAAAAACATAATATTTGAAAATGTTAATTGAAAAAAAAATACAAGTAATGGACTCAATTGTATAAAATACACTTTAGTGGATGAATATTATAATTAGCAATCCCTAACTTCAACGTTGAGTTAATCATATTGGTTTTAAAGGGAGTAGGGAAATTTCTTATTAGATTCCAATGCATTTGCTTTTGTTTAAGTAATATATTTTTTTGACTAAATTTATATAAACTATTTCAATTATCATTATTGCAAAGGTGATATTTAAAAAAATTACAAAATTTAAATTCAACTGGTTATAAATAATGCATTTATCCTATAAGACTTTAAATTCTAAAAATTGAAAAATTGCAACGTTTTGATTTTTAAATATATTCTAAATGTCATTGCATTGGAATGGTAAGAAAAACATAATATTTGAATATGTTAATTGAACAAAAATTCAAGTAATAGACTCAATTGTATAAAATTCACTTTAGTGCATAAATATTATAAATAACAATCCCAAGATTTAATGTTGTGCCAAGTAATATGTTTCTACACTAAAATTATATAAGTCTTTTCAAATTGCATTATGGTAAAGGAGAAAATAAAAAAAATTATAAAATTTAAATTCAACTGATTATTAACAATGCATTTATCCTTATAGGAATTTAAAATTCTAAAAATTGAATAAGTGCAATGTTTTGATTTTAAAATTATGTAAATCACTTGAAATTGCATTATGGCAAAGGAGACAATTAAAAAAAAAAGAAAATTTAATTTCAACTAATTATTAGCAATGCATTTGTCCCTCTAAGACTTTAGAATTAAAAAAATTGAAAAATTGCAATGTTTTGATTTTTAAATTTATTCTTAATGTCATTGCTTTTGAATGGTGAGAAAAACATAATATTTGAATATGTTAATTGAGCAGAAATACAGTTAATGGACTCAATTGTATAAAATACACTTTAGTGGATGAATATTATAAATAGCAATCCCAAACTTCAAAGGTGGGTCAAGCATATTGGTTTAAAGGAGAGTGGGGAAACTTTTTATTGAAGTCAATTGCATTTACTTTCGCTTAAGTAATATACTTTTAGGCTAAAATTATATAAATCATTTCAAATACCATTGTCGCAAAAGAGACAATTAAAAAATTACAAAATTTGAACTCAACTGATTAATAACAAAGCATTTACCCATATACATCTTTAAAATTCTAAAAATTAAAAAAAATCCAATATTTTGATTTTTAAATTTATTGTTAAGGGCGTTACATTTCAAAGGTGAGAAAAATGTAATATTTGAATATGTTAATTGAACAAAAATACATGTAATGGACTCAATTGTATAAAATACACTTTAGTAGATGAATATTATACATAGTAATCTCAATCTTCAATGTTGTGTTAAACATACTACTCTTGAGGGGAATGGGAATACTTCTTATTAGACACCATTGCATTTGCTTTTTCTTAAGTAATTTGTTTGTAGACTAAAATTATATAAATCATTTCAAATTGCATTATGGCAAAGGAGACAATAAAAAAAATTACAAAATTTAAATTCACCTAATTATTAATAATGCATTTATCCTTATAAGACTTTAGAATTGTAAAAATTGAAAAAGTGCAATGTTTAGATTTTAAAATTTATTGCTATGTCATTGCATTTGAATGGTGATAAAAACATAATATTTGAATATATTAATTGAACAAAAGTACAAGTAATGGACTCAATTGTAAAAAATACATTTTAGTGGATAAATATTATAAATAGCAATACCAAGTTTCGAAGTTGGGTCAAGCATATTCCTCTTGAGGGGAGAGGGGAAACTTCTTATTAGAGTCCATTACTTTTTCTTTTTCTTAAATAATTTGTTTGTACGCTGAAATTATATAAATCATATCAAATTGCATTATGGCAAAGGAGACAATTAAAAAAATTACAAAATTTAAATTCAACTTATTATTAACCTTTACCCTTATAAGACTTTAAAATTCTAAAAGTTGAAAAAATGCAATGTTTTGATTTTTAAATTTATCGTTAATGTCATTGCATTTTGAATGGTGAGAAAAACATAATATTTGAATATGTTAATTGAACAAAAATATAAATTATGGACTCAATTGTATAAAATACATTTTAGTAGGTGAATATTATAAATAGAAATCCTAAGCTTTAATGTTAGGTTAAGTATATTGCTCTTGAGCGGAGTGGGGAAACTTCTTATTAAAGTCCATAGCATTTGCTTTTCCTTAAGCAATATATTTTTAGACTAAAATTAAATAAATCATTTCAAATAGCATTGTCGCAAGGGAGACAATTTAAAAAATTACAAATTTTAAATTCAACTAATGACTAACAATGTATTTATCCCTAAAAGAAATGAAAATTCTAAATATTGAAAATATGCAATGTTTTGTTTTAAAAATTATTGTTAATGCCATTACATTTGAATGGTGGGAAAAAAATAATATTTCAATATGTTAATTAAATGAAAATTTAAGTAATGGACTTAATTATATAAAATACACTTTAGTGGATGAATATTATAAATTGCAATCCAAAGTTTTAATGTTGGGTCAAGCATATTGTTTTTGAGGGGAGTGGGAAAACTTCTTATTAAAGTCCATTGCATTAGCTTTTTCTTAAGTAATATGTTTGTAGACAAAAATTATATAAATCATTTCATATAGCATTGTAGCAAAGGAGACAATTAAGAAAATTACAAAATTGAAATTCAACTGATTGTCAACAATGGATTTATCCCTTCAAGACATTAAAATTCTAAAAGTTGGAAAAATGTAATGTTTTGATTTTTAAATTTATTGTTAATGTGATTTCATTTGAACGGTGAGAAAAATATAATATCTAAATATTTTAATTGAACAAAAATACAAGTAATGCACTCAATTGTATAAAATACACTTTAGTGAATGAATATTATGAATAGCAATCCCAAACTTCAATGTTGGGTCAAGTGTATTGCTCTCAAGGGAAGTGGGGAAATTTCTTATTAAAGTCCATTAAAGTCCATTACATTTGCTCTTTCTTCAGTAATATATTTGGACACTAAAATTATATAAATCATTTCAAATTGCATTGTCGTAAAGGAGAGAATTAAAAAGAGTAAAAAATTTAAATTCAACTAATTATTAACAATGCATTAACCCCTATAAGACTTTAAAATTCTAAAAGTTGAAAAAATGCAATGTTTTGATTTTTAAATTTATTGTTAATGTAATTTCCTTTTGAATGGTAAGAAAAACATAATACTTGAATATGTTAATTGAACAAAAATACAAGTAATGGACTCAATTGTATAAAATACACTTTAGTGGATGAATATTATAAATAGTAATCCCAAGCTTTAATGTTTAGTTAAGCATATTGCTCTTCAGAGGAGTGGGGAAATATCTTATTAAAGTCCATTGCATTTGCTTTTTCTTAAGTAATATGTTTGTAGAAAAAAATTATATAAATCATTTCATATAACATTGCCGCAAAGGAGACAATTAAGAAAAGTACAAAATTTAAATTTAGCAGATTATTAACAATGTATTTATCTCTATTAGACTTTAAAATTCTAAAAGTAGAAAAAAATGCAATGTTTTGATTTTTAAATTTATTGTTAATGTAATTGCATTTTGAATGGTGAGAAAAATATAATATATAAATATGTTAATTGAACAAAAATACAAGTAATGGACTAAATTATTGAAAATACACTTTTGTGCATAAATATTATAAATAGGAATCTCAATCTTTAATGTTGGGTTAAGTATATTGCTCTAAAGGGAATTGGGGAAACTTCTTATTAGAGTCCATTGCATTTGCTTTTTCTTAATTAATATGTTTGTTGACTAAAATTAAATAAATCATTTCATATACCATTGTTGCAAAGGAGACAATTAAGAAAATTACAAAATTTAAATTGAGCAATTTATTAACAATACATTTATCTCTATTAGACTTTAAAATTCTAAAACTTGAAAAAAAAAAACAATGTTTTGAGTTTTAAATTTATTGTTAATATAATTGCATTTTGAATGGTGAGAAAAATATAATATTTTAATATGTTAATTGAAAAAAAATACAAATAATGGATTCAATTGTTGAAAATACACTTTTGTGGTTGAATATTATAAATAACAATTTCAAGCTTTAATGTTGGGTCAAGCATATTGCTCATGAGGGGAGTAGGGAAACTTCTTATTAGAATCCATTGCATTTGTTTTATCTTAAGTAATATATTTTTAGTGCATAAATTATTTCAAATAGCATTGTGACAAGGGGGACAATGAAAAAAATTACTAATTTTAAATTCAACTGACTATTAACAATACATTTATCCTTAAAAGAGTTTAAAATTCTGAAAATTAAAAATATGCAATGTTTTGATTTTAAAAATTATTGTTAATGTCATTTCATTTAAATGGTGAGGAAAACATAATATTGAATATGTTAATTGAACAAAAATACAAGTAATGGTCTCAATCGTATAAAATACACTTTAGTAGATGAATATTATAAATAGCAATCTCAAGCTTCATTGTTGGGTGAAACGTATTGCTCTAAAGAGGAGTGGGGAAACTTCTTCTTAAAATCCATTGCATTTGCTTTTTCTACAATAATATATTTGTAGGCTAAAATTATATAAATCATTTCAAATTGCATTGTGGCAAATGAAAGGATTAAAGAAAGTACAAAATTTAAATTCAACAAATTATTAACAATGCATTTACCCTTATAAGACTTTAAAATTCTAAAAGTTGAAAAACTGTAATGTTTTGATTTTTAAATTTATTGTTAATGTCATTTCATTTTGAATGGTGAGAAAAACTTAATATTTGAATATGTTAATTGAACAAAAATAGAAAGTATGGACTCAATTGATTAAAATACACTTTTGTGGATGAAAATTATAAATAGTAATTCAATGCTTTAATGTTAAGTCAAGCATATTGCCCTTGAGGGGAGTGGGGAAACTTCTTATCAGAGTCCATTGCATTTGTTTTTTCTTAACTAATATATTTTTAGACAAAAATTATATAAATCATTTCAAATAGCATTGTTATAAGGGAGAAGATTAAAAAAATTTGAAAAGTTAAATTCAACCTCTTATTAACAATGTTTTTATCCTTATAGAACTTCAGAATTCTCAAAATTGAAAAAATACAATGTTGAGGTTTTTAAATTTATTGCCCATGCCACTGCATTTGAATGGTGAGAAAAATATAATATTTGAATATGTTAATTGAAGAAAAATACAAGTAATGGACTCAATTGTATAAAATACACTTTAGTGGATAAATATTATAAATAGCAATCCTAAGTTTTAATGTTTGGTCAAGCATATTGCTCTTGAGGGGAGTGAGGAAACATCTTATTAGAGTCCACTGCATTATCTTTTTCTTAAGTAATATGTTGGTAGAATAAAATTATATAAATCATTTCATATAGCATTGTAGCAAAGGGGACAATTAGGAAAATTACAAAATTTAAACCAATTAGGAAATCTCTTTGAGTCATTCAAAAAATGGATCTAAATGAACCAACTAAATTTCTAGAGCATGTTTCAATATAACAATGCTCTTTTCCCATGCTTGGTTATAGTCAAAATTATTGTAGGTTTTCACCTTCTATCATTCTTTGAGGTCTTTAGTGGCAAATAGGTCACCTTGCTAGTCTTGAAGATATAGAACTTTCTTTACCTTAAACACTGCATGCCCCTTAATGCAGCCTGCATCACCACATCTCTCACCAACAAGCTCTCATCAGCAAGTTCCACAATGTTTGCTCAGCCAAGAAGATCAGCTGGCATTCAAGCTCATCAGTCTTCTTGACAGGTCCATAACCAGAAGATTCTCATAATTGACTTTCCATAACTAACAAGATTCTCATTGTTGACTCTCTCATTTCCTGTATATTGAAAATATTCTATTTTGATAATCTTTCTTTATTGGCTCCTAGTTCCTAGACTTGATTTAAATTGTGGGAAACTTTGAAGGTATTCTATTTTGATAATCTTTCTCTATTAGCTCTTAGTTCCTAGGCTTGATTTAAGTCTTTTCATTATCTTTTGCTTTGCTTTAAAACGCAATCAATATTATGTAGAATTGGATGAATGAAATTGCTTTGGGTATTCTTTTAAACCTCAAAGAGTTCATACCCATGAAAACCTAGAAGAGTTTTTCTCTCCATCCTTGAAGAGTTAGAGCTTTTCAAAGTTTATAGAAGAATTGATGCCCCACTAACTTAATTGGAATCCTAAAAGAGCAACCATTGAAGTCCCTCCTCATTTTAATGTTTTGACCAATTCTATTTTGTTCACTTATTCCCCTAAATTGATAACTTTGCAACACTTATCTGCAAAAAATCAAAACATGTAATTTGTAAATCTACAAGTCCTTGTTCATTTGTAATTGCAGTCACTCCATTTGACTTATTGATTCAAAGATACAATCATTTTCCTAACAACATGCAAAACTAAAATTTCCACTTGAATTTCTACAAGTCACTTTCCCAATCCTTTTTTATTTTTGACTTAATCGCTAAGTCTTTGGCTACATAATTTGGTATCAAAGCTTTGGAGGAGAGGACAATGCCTCCAAGACAAGCCAGATGTTGAGATGGCAAAGCCATTCCATTAAACGAAGTGCACACACTTGCTGAGAATTTACAACAACATATGGAACAACAAATTGCTGCCTTGACCTGAGAAGTATAGCATCTAAGGGCTAAAGCAAACAGCCCTCCATTCCATTTTAGAACTGAAGAATTTAATAGCAATTCCTCTTCTCCAAAAAGTGTTAAGTCTTTTCCCTGAAGGATGAATGCTCATTTTCGTGCCCAATAATTTTGTGAACCAAATTGGGAAAAGGAAATGAAGGAGGATATTCTACAATTTTTAGGTACTGATTCTGCTAATGAAATTGTTGATTGGTTGACCCTTGTAAATGAAGTCTTTAAGTATAGAAAAATCCCAGATGATCATCTGCTAGTATCATTGCTATGTGATTTTGAGGCAAGGTCGTAACTTGGTGGCAACGAGAGAAACAAACTCGCTAATCTATTGGTAAGGCTCCAATCACTTCACGATGAAACATGGAGGACAAGATTCAAAAGTATTTCCTTCCAAAAGGATACAAAAGAGAGCTCTACCAAAGGTACCAAAATCTGAGGCAAGGTACATAATTAGTAGACCAATACACCAATAAGTTCAACAAATTGGTGATTTGTAACAATATTCAAGATTTGGAAGAGATGCTTGTGAGCAAGTATTTGAATGGTCTTCAACTTCATATCCAAGATGCCTTAGAAGTCCTTAACATTTGGAATTTGGGGGTTCACATCAACAGGCACTCAGAGTGGAGCATTCTTGCTCCAGAAGGCTACAAACCTCTACCAGCACTGCCAAAGTCACTAAAATTTCAGCACAACCTGATAATAAGCTCCCTACTATACCCAATCTTTCAAAGCAACCCAACACAGCTGGTATGCATTATTATTCTTGTAGGGAGGTCAGTCATTGTGCTAACAATTGTCAATTCAATAAAAATCAACCAGCTGACAAAGCTTTTTTGGTGGATAATGAGTTTGATGATGATGAGAAGGAGCCATGCGAAGAAGAGTAGAAAGATGATGAAGTTGCAGTGGAAGATGAACAAATTGTACATGCTGATTCTGGCTAGCTTTTCATGGTTAAAAGGATTTTCCTCACTCCTAAAGATGACACCAGATATAGGTGGTTGCACACCGATATTTTTCAATCAGTCTACATCATTTTGAGGATGGTATGTCAACTGATTATTGACTTTGGTTGCTGTGAAAATGTGATTTCTAAAGTAATAAGTAAGATAAAATTGGAGTTGAAGGTGCACTTGACATCTTACAAAATGTCATGGTTAAAGAAATGTATTGAGGTAATTGTTTCCAAATGGTGTCTTGTCAATCTTTCTATCGGCTCTATTTATTTTGACAAAATATGGTACAATATTCTACCTATGGATGCTAGTCATATTATCCTTGGTCGACTGTGGCAATTCAATAAGAAGACTATCTATGATGGCTATCATAATACATATTCTTTTGAGTATGGTGGAGAAAGAATATTACTCTAGTACCTTGTAAGGAACCACTGAAGACTCCTTTTTTTGAGAATTCCTTAACTAATGTGGTTGTATCTTTTAAACCTTGTCAAATGTATCCTCTTTTGGAAGAATTTAGTGATGTCTTTCCAGGCACCTTACCACCAAGTCTTCCTCCTATAAGAGACATTCAACATCAAATTGATTTGATGGCCAAAGCTTCACTACCTAATCTAGCTCATTATCAAATGAATCCAATGAAACATGAAGAATTGCAACAACAAATTATGGAACTCTTAAATAAGGGTTTCATAGGGGAGAGTTTCAGTCCATGTGTCATTCCAGTCCTCTTGGTGCCTAAGAAAAATGACACTTGGAGAATGTGTGTTGACAATTGGGCGATCAACAAGGTCATTATCAAATACTGGTTTCCAATTCCTCATCTTGATGATCTTTTGGATCAACTCTCTAGTGCAACTATCTTTTCAAAGCTAGATTTAAAGAGTGGATATCACCAAATCAAAATTAAGCCTAAAGATGAATGGAATATCGTATTCAAAACCAAAGATGGACTATTTGACTGGCTACTCATACCATTTGGGTTGTCTAATGTGCCATCCACATTGATGAGGTTAATGATTTAGGTTTTAAAGCCATTTCTTGGGAAGTTTGTTGTTGTTTGTTTTGATGATATTCTGATTTTTAGCAAGTCTACTAATGAGCATTATAGCATTTTCAAGAAATATTACAAGTGTTAAGACAAGAATGCTTGTATATGGCCCTTGACAAATGCTATTACATGATGAGACAAATCCAATTCTTGGGATTTCATATTTCAAAAGATGGAATCTTAGTTGATGATGCTAAGATCAAGGTGATTAATGAATGACCTGCTCTAACAAATGTACATAAAATTCAAAGTTTCCATGGCCTCACTTATTTCTATTGGTGATTCATTGCACATTTTAGCACATTTATAGCCCCACTCACCTCTTGCATGAAGAAAGGAGTTTTTGAGAGGATAAGTGAAGCCCAGGAAAGCTTTGAACACCTTAAAGAAAAATTAAGCATGGCCCCAATTCTTGCATTGTCTAATTTTGATTTTATTTTTGAGGTATATTGCGATGCATTAGGTATCGGCATTAAAGGAGTTTTGAGCCAAGGAGGCAGACCCATCACCTTCTTTAGTGAGAAATTGAGAATGGTGCAAAACTTTGTAATAGTACTTATGATTTGGAATTTTATGCACGATTTTGCACACTCAAGCATGAAAGGCAATATCTTGTTCATCAATAATTTATTTTGTACACTGATCATTAAGCTTGCAAGTACATTTTAGGGCAATAAAAACTCAATTTCAGGCATGCCAAATGGGCTGAATATATTCAAGAATTCTTGTTTATTATCAAGCATAAGGTGGGAATTCAAAATCGGGTTGTCAATGCTTCTAGTTGGAAGAAGAGCTTACTACATACTATGTGCTCTACTTTTCTTAGATTTAATTCCTTTTAGGAGTTGTATCAAGAAGATCCTTACTTTTCAAAGATTATTTCTAACAGCAAGAAAAGAAGCTTGCTGATTTTACTTTATGTGATGGCTTCCTTTTTAAAGAAAATCATCTATGTGTGTTGGATTGCTCTCTTCAACAAAGGATGATCAATGAAATTCACCATGATGGACACTTTGGACATGACAAGACTGTGCAACATGTTTCAGCCAGGTATTTTTGGCCTTATCTAAAATATGATGTATATTGGCTTGTGATGAGGTGTTGACGTTGCCAAGTAGGAAAAGGGCAAGCTACCAATGTTGGTTTGTATTTTCCCTTGTTGATACCATAAGCTCCTTGGGAAGAAATCTCTATGGACTTTGTCCTTAGACTACCATGTACATTCAAAGGTATGGATTCAATCTTTATGGTTGTTGATAGGATTTTAAAGATGTCATGTTTCATTCCTTGTCGTAAAACTATGGATGCCTCATGAATTGCTAACCTATTCTTCAAAGAAGTCTACCAATTGCATGACATTCCTAAAACTATTACTTTTGATTGTGATGCAAAGTTCCTTAGTCACTTTTGGCAACAACTATGGAAGAATTTTGGTACTAAGTTGCAATATAGTACTGCCTTTCACCTATAAATGGATGGACAAACTAAAGTTGTCAATAGGTCATTAGGCAATATATCAAGGACTTTGATTGATGATAACTCTCACTCTTAAAAGATACGAATTGTCACTTGGGGAATTTTCTTATAATTGTTCAATGAACCATACTACTAGATACAATCTTTTTGTGATTATATATGGGCGTCAACCAAAGACTGCTCTTGATCTTGCACCAATTCCTTTTGCTAAAAAGTCCATTGATAAGGTGGATGATATTGTTTCTTGAATAAGGATAGTCCATGAAAAAGTGCATTGAAGTTTGGAGAGCAAGGCTAAGTCTTATAAAAGGGATGTCAACAGATGGCAATGTGAAATTATCTTTGAACCTTGAGATTTTGTTTGGGCTTATTTACCACTGGAACATCATCCCATTGGAATCTACAACAAGCTTAGTGATCAAAAGCTTAAACCACTTAAAGTTCTTGAGTGCATTAATCCTAATGCGTATTGACTGAAGCTTTCCTCTCATATGAAGATACATGATGTATTTAACGTGCATCATTTAACACCTTATGTGGGTGATTCTTGTGATAATGATGATTTTAATTCAACAACAAATTCTTCTAAAAAGAAGGGGAATGATGTAGCCCACATCATTGTGTCTCTCACCAACAAGCCCTTATCAACAAGTTCCATAATGTTCATTTAGTGAAGAAGATTAGCTTGCATTCAAACTCATCAATCTTCTTGACAAGTCCATAACCAACAATATTCTTTCCATAACCAATAAGATTCTTATCATTGACTTTGTCATTTCCTATACATTAAAAATAAACTATTTTAATAATCTTTCTTTATTAGCTCCTAGTTCCTAGGCTTGATTTAAGTCTTTTCATTATCTTTGGTTTTGCTTTACAAGGCAATCAGTATTATGTAGAAAGCAGACTTGATTGGATGAATAAAATTGCCTTGGACATTCTTTTGAACCTCAAAGAGTTCATACCTATGAATATCTAGAAGAGTTTTGACTTTGTCCTTAAAGAGTAGGAGCTTTTCGAAGTCTACACCCTTGAAGAGTTGTAGCCATCAATCTAGAAGAATTAATGCCCCACTAACTTCATTGGAAGCCTAGAAGAGCAACCATTGAAGTCCCTTCTCATTTTCGTGTTTTGATCATAGTTTTGTTTTGTTCATTTCTTCCCCTAAATCAATAACTCTACAATGGTTATTTGTAAAACTCAAAATACAAAAGTTAGAGATCTATAGGTTCTTGTTTGTTTATAATTGGAATGACTTCATTCTGACCTAATGATTGAGATATACAGTCATTTTCTTGACGACACACAAGACTAAAATTTTCACTTGAATTTCTTCAAGTCACTCTTCTGATCCTTTTTTATTTTTGACTTAAACATTGGGCCTTTGGCTACATCACCTTTGGTAATCTAAGTCCATTAAATTCCATTAAACACAGGATTCAATGATCTTGATTAGCCTTTCCTACATGGTTTGAATAGTCCATTTGCTAGAAAATGAGACAATTACTTCATTTCTTGATAATAAGGCTTTTCCTTTGATTTGTAAGAGTTATTAACACAAATAATCATGAAATTAAATTTTATGTCTACATTGAACAATAGATTACTAATGACAAGTATGCCAATACACCTTGAGTAGTCTAAATCTATCAAATATTTGAGTAATTAATCTTGATTAGCTTGTATTCAATCTTTTTTCCTTTGTAAACTACAAGGTTGAAATGACGTTTAACATTTAATGGAAGCTTTATTTTTGTAAGTATTTTAATCTTGGCATTACTTGTTCTAAGTATCTTTCTTTTATATCATTATGCTTAGTTTAGTGTATATATATATATATCTATGTGTGAGGGTTAGATAATGCAACCCCTACTTAAAAAACTAGGTTTAAAACCTAGTATGGTACCAAAAACATAGGATCACATATTAGTTTTAAGAAACTAAAATTAAGCATAATGATATAAAAGAAAGATACTTTAACAAGTAATAGTGAGATTAAAGTACTTACAAAAATAAAGCTTTCAGTAAATGCCAAACATCATTACAAGGTTATAGTTTACAAAGGAAAGGAGATAGAATATAAGCTTTAAGAGTGAGAAAGAGAAGGAAATTGGACTCTACCTTTGGAGTAACCAAGAGGTCTTATTTATACAAAGTAAAAGGTAATAACCATAATTGAAGGAATCTTTTTTTTCAAAGTAAGTTGTCCTTTCTTTCTTTACTTTTGTTAAAGTAGCTTTATTAAAGTTATCTTAGTGGTCATGTTTACTAAAAGTCGTTTGTTCTTTTATCCTTTACAACTCATATGGGTCCTAAAAATCTTCCATAATATCATATTGAGATGCCTTTAACTGCTTTCAACTTAGTCTGCTTAGGTGTCTTAATTTAGTTAGAGCAAAGTAGTCATCATTTCCAATAACCTCTCTTATGATACAAACTCCATTAAAGTCTTTAATATCTTTTTAGGACTAGTAGGAGTGGGCTTTGGTGGTAGAGCCTTAGGTCCATTTATGTAGATGACTCCTTTTCTTATATAGACTTCATTATCAAAAAAGTCAAAATTTTTCCAACATTAAATATTAATCCATTTTGCCAATCATGGAACTTATCTAATGTCAGCATCTAGCACATGAACTTGTTTAGCCATATGTGTAGTCCCATTTAAGAATCCATAGAATAAGATATCAAGTTACAAACATTAACAATGGATTTTTAACCTATTCATTTGTTTCATAAAACTATTCATAAGCAATTCTCACTTTGTGTGGCAAGGTTAGATGATGCAACTTCCACTTAAAAAACCAAAATTTAAACTAGTTTTGAAATCATTTTGGATCATTTGGAATTTTCATTTGGGATGAACCAATTAAGTTTCCTTTGTCTATTTTCATACAATAAGCCTTTTTCCCATACTTCAATATAATCAAAGTAATTTTATATTTTACCCTTCCACCATTCTTTTAGTTCTCTATACCCAAAGAGATCCCCTTGCCAATCTTTTGGATAAGGAATCTTCTTTATCTTGAATTTGATCTAGGTCCAATCTATGAAGGCATATTCAGATCCAAATCTAGATCCTCTTTCTATAAGTTCAATAACAATAGAGCCTAATTCATATAGTATCTATTGATAATATAGACAATCCTTCGTATTATTATAAGGATAAATATCATCTTTAAGATAAAAATGAGCAACCTTATTAGGTCTAAACTAACCATAATTGTTTTTAATAACACATAAAAAATCTATATACTTTGGGATTGAAGGATATGTGATGGACTTATCCAAAACTCAATCATAAGCATCATTAAGAAGTTTTTCAACTTCTTTTGCTTTTACATCTTTAACTAACGAATTAACCAACTTTGTTAAGGACTGATGCCTTTGTATGAGAGGCCTTTTACTCAAGTTTTAGTTCCTACAAAGTTCATAAGTTAGGAAATTTGGTATAGAATTAAAATTTCCTTTAATAAAATCAATATCAAAATCAAACACAAAAAGTATTCCTTGCCATCTAACAAATATTTTTTTAAATGCAATGTTTTTAACATCTTTAGTAAGAACATGTTTTGCTACCTTACTGATGAGAAACTTAGAGATGATGCATAGAAGGGTTCAACGGATGCAATAGGTCTATTGCACATTCTGAAAGGTCTAATAGCACAAGCTAGATCCAAAAAGATAAAAAAAGCACTAAATGGGATGATTAAGGACATTTAGGCCAACCAAGTTACAAGTGGTGCGAATTCAAACTTGAAAGAGAGTCATGGCTTTATTAATATGACTGGAGTACTTAATGGGTCAAGGCTAAGTAATAACATTCATTAATAAATAGGAGTTTATCCTAAATAAGTGATTGTTATAAAAGTAAAAGTTTTATGTATAAGAGTTTATCCTAAATAAAAGTTTGTCCTAAATAAAAATTTATGCCTATTTAGAATTGTTATCTTAGCGTATAAATAAGCACCTCCTTGTAATGTCTGAAAAATCAAACAATTTTGAGAGAAATAATAAGCAACAGTTTTCTCCTCCAGTTGTTTTGAAAATCAAAGAGCTTATCAAGAAATAACTCTTCTTGTGGTGTTCAACTTGATTTATTACTCCCAATTCCCTTCTTTTTTGGAGTGTAGTATCCATATCTTCTTAAATACCTTAAGTTCATTTTCTTTTGAATGTTGAATTTAGGGTTTGTGTTATTAAAATCTGATTTAGCTTTCCTAGATATTCTTTAATTCCTTGTGTGTGTTAGGTTCCTAAGCCACATTTTTTTGTATAATATTGTATCTTTTGTCTATAATATATTTAATTGCAGAGTTAATTACACTCAGTCTAGTTCTAGGTTTTAATGCTACATATACAATCTTAGTATGGATAAATTTATATTTTCATTAATGTGAACTAATAAGCTCATAGGATAGTGAAAGGAAGTTATTATAACCCGAAGTTAAGGGTTTGGCTTGTTCAATGATTTTTATCAATAATCAACTTTTGAAAAGAAACTTCCCCATTTATAAACTTAGGAAGATGAAAAGAAAAGAAGAGTCCAATTCTATAAATAATTATTATCTAAATTTTTATTAATTATTATTTCTTTATTTTTATTAGAAGAATTATCACTTCTAAACAATAGATTAGGTCTTAACCTATCCATTCCTTACCATATCACTGTCAACATCTTAACTATAACCCTACATGCCTACACATGATAAACATGGGTATAAAGGCAGTGCAAACTAAGGTTTCAACAATAAGACATAAATAAGTTTAAGCTTCTCAACTTCTTAGAAGGTTAACATTTGACTAGAAAGAAGGATCAATACCATTCCAAAATCACCTTCCTCCCTATCACAAAAGTGAGAACTATTTATGAATAGTTTTGTGAAACAAATAAAGAGGTTAATGATCTATTTCTAATGTTTGTAGTTTAGTATTATGTTCCATGGATTATTAAATGGGACTACACCATTATAACTAAACAAGTTAATGTCCTAGATGTTGACATTAGACATATTCAATGGTTGGCAAGATGGATTAATATCTAATAGTGGGAAAAAATTAACCTTTTTGATAATGGAGTCTATAAA
Source organism: Bruguiera hainesii (assembly GCA_023213295.1). Taxonomy (NCBI): domain Eukaryota; kingdom Viridiplantae; phylum Streptophyta; class Magnoliopsida; order Malpighiales; family Rhizophoraceae; genus Bruguiera; species Bruguiera hainesii. Next base: position 360,259 of record JAHOYR010006079.1, read on the forward strand.
GAAAATGGAGTCATTTGCATAAATAGACCTCAAGCCCTACCACCAAGCCCACTCTAATTAATCCTAAAAAGATAAAGACTTTAATGGAGTTTGTATCAAAAGAGAGGTCACTTGAAAAGATGGCTTCTTTGCTCCAACTAGATCAAGACATCCAAGTAAACCAAACTAAAAGCAGTCAGAGGTATTTTAATAGTGATACTATGTGAGATTCCCAATACCTATATGAGGTGTAAAGGGAAAAAAGACAAACTACTTATGGTAAAAATGACCACCAAGATAGCTTTAATAAAGCTACCTTAACAAAAGTAAAGAAAGAAAGGACAACCTACTTTTTATGGTTATTACCTTTTCCTTTGTATAAATTAGACCTCTTGGCTACTCCAAAGACAAAGTCCAATTTCCTTCTCTTTCTTTCTCTTTAAGCTTGCAATCTATCTCCTTTTCTTTGTAAACTATAAGCTTGTAATGACATTTGGCATTTAATGTAAGCCTTATTTATGTAAGTATTTTACTCTTGCTATTACTTATTTTAAATGTCTTTCTTTTATATCGTTGTGCTTAATTTAGTTCTTTAAAATTAATATCTATATATATATATATATATGTCTTATGTTGCCAAGATAGGAAATGGTATCAAAGGCTTCTTTCAAGTTAAATGTTGACCTTCTAAAAAGTTGAGAAGCTTAAACTTATCTATGTATTATTGTTGAAACTTCAAGTCATGCTACCTTTGTACCTGTGTTTGATGGATGTATGAGTGTAGGGTTGTGGCTTAAGACATTGGCAATGATATGGTGAGACATGGATAGGTTAAGACCTAATTGATTGTTTATAAGTGATAGTCATTATAAGAGAAATAAAGAAATAATAATTAGTAAAAATTTAGATAATAATTATTTACAAAATTGAACTCTTCCTTCTTCTTTGTCTTCCTAGGTTTATAAATAAGGAAGTCCCTTTTCTAAAGTTAATTGTGTGATAAAAACTATTGAAGCCTTACATTTAACTCAGGGTTATAATGACTTTTTTTACTATTCTAAGAGTTTATTAGCTCAAATCAACAAACATAAAAATTTATCCATATTGAGATGGTATAAGTAACATTAAAACCTACTAATATACTAGTTTGAATAACTCATCAATTATATGTGCTAGAGACAAAATACATAATCACTTCCATGAATCCTTATTAGAAGTTGTTGAATCCACTCTTAGTGATGGACCTATTTGATTTTCTTGTTTTTTGAACTTTACTTTATCATTATTAGATCATTCTAAACCAACTCTATTCAACCTCTTATTAGAGAAATAATCTAAGTATAATTACATATAATATGATGGAAGTAATATCATATAATCAAATTTAGATGAAATGTTACAAAATCATATTCTTATTTTACTCCGTTATATGATGATATATACCACTGTTGCAAATTCTAAAAGAGGTAATTTTGACTATCAAATAGTAAGATTTATAGTAAATGGTTTTACTAGATAGTTTAATGGCTAGTGGAATTTTATTTATTAAATAAAGCTAAGTATCAAATATTTAATACTGTAAAAATAAAGTAAGGAATGTAATTAGTTGACACACTAATTTATACAATTACTAACCTTTTTAGTGGTACAACTACCTTATTAGTAGACAAAACATATGAGCAACTCATTAATTTGAGATGCCCAAATCTATCTCACTTTAAGTGGTATAAAGATGTGTTCTTTTCAAAAGTTTTAACCAAAAAAGGTAGTCAAAGTATTTTTTAGAAAGAAAACTTTTTGTCTAGGTTACCTACCCTATTTTCTAAAGGATAAAAAAAAAAGGTTAAAATCTTATCATAGAAAAGTTATTGATTACTCTAGTTATATATACAAAGAATTAGTTGTAGAAGTTGTAAAATGAGTTAAATTTTGTAATAAAATAAAACTATATAAGTGGTTATAGAATGAAAAAATATAAGGTAAAAAAAGCCCTAAGAGACTTCTGTGAACAGATGGGTTATCCACCCATGAAATATCTTAAAAAATTTAGAAGAAAGGTTTATAAATCCATATCTCAAAAGAAATCCTTTTAGGAAAAGGTAAGTTAAAAGAAAAGAAAATGTCTAATCTATAGAAAAGGAAAAAGAAAATAGTTGTTTATTACAAATGTGAAAAGATAGGGTATTATTCTAATAGATGCAAAATAGAATAAAAAATTCAAGAATTATTCATAAATGAAGACTTTAAGAGGCCACCTATGCATACCTTCTTATCAGAAGATGTATGTGAGGAATTAGACATCGAAGTAGATCTTCTTGTAGAAGAAAAAAACTACATTTATAGATGATTTTGGAAATAGTTGTAATGGTTAGTATAACTATTATCAAGTCTTATGTAAAAGTAATCGTTTATTAATCCTTACAAAAAAAGACAATCTGATATTGGATCTTATTAATAAGATTATTTATCCAAAGAAAAAAAATAAAATAGTTGGAGAAATATCTTCATCTATCATGAAATGAGATTAGTGTTAAAGAACTTGAAGAAGATTATAGATTAAAAATTATTATTTAGGGAATTAGAAATAATTATTCTAATTTAAAAACTAGATCGATAATAACAAAACCTTTCATTGGGGAGCTTAAAACTAAGATTAATCAATTAAAAACTAAAATGAAAGACTTCAAAGAAAGAATTTTGGTTCTAGAATATGTCTAATAGGATAAAGGAACCACCAAATATTGCCAATACTTCTTTAAAAGAAGAGTTAAGTACTCTTCAATATGTTAATCTCATTGATATGGTAATTACCAATAAGTGACATATTTAGATTGCAATAGTAATCGTTAAAAAGTATATTCTTTCAACTATCACCTTAATTGGTTTAGGCACAAACATGAATTACATTGATGAGGGAATAGTTCCTTCAAAATACTTTGCAAAAACAACAAAAATGCTAAAAATTGCAAATAAAAGCAAGTTTGTTACTAAATACAAGTTATCTTATGCAACAATATACAATAGAGGAATTTGCGTAATGATTCCTTTCGTATTGGTTAAAAAAATATTTTAGGATGTTATCTTAAGAGATCCTTTCTTGCACATACTATATCTTATTAAGGAAATTAGCAATAAAGAGATTTTCTTAGAAATAAATAAAAATCTTATTAGTTTTAAATTTATATCTACCCCTCAATATGGGGAGATAGACGTACTTTAAAAATTGATAAAGAGAAAAGAGAGATTTATTCAATCTAGGAGTGAGACAAAAAAAATAAATATTTACAAAAAAAGATCAATACTCCTGTAATATGAGTTACAGTACAGGAATTACAAAAAAAAAAACTAGAAAATATGGCTTATGCAAAAGTTCCTATTACTTTTAGGATAAGAAGAAGCATATGGTAAAATTACTATATGAAGTGACTTTTAATGAAAGTCAAATACCTACTAAAGTCAAGTTCATAGCAATGAGACTAAGGCATTTAGACATTTTCAAAAAAGAAATAAATGATCTCTTAGAAAAAGAGCTTATTAGACAAAGTAACAATCAATGGAGTTGCCCATTATTTTATGTGGAAAGTTCTATAGAATTAAAGGGAGTTCTAAGATTAGTTATTAATTATAAACCTTTCAATAAGGCCTTAAGATAGATTGGATATCTTATACCTAATAAAAAAGATTTACTAGATAGGCTTTATGAAGTTCAAATATTTCCAAAATTTAATATGAAATTTGGTTATTTGCAAATCTAGATTCATGAAAAGAATAAGTATAAAACAACGCTTGTAGTTTCATTTGAACGTTATGAATGGAATATGATGCCTTTTGGATTAAAAAATACACCTTCTAAACTTTAAAAAATCATAAATGAAACATTTAGTGTTTATTCAACATTTACTATTACTTTTATTGATAATGTGTTAATATTTTCTAACATAATCATACAACATTTTAAATATTTAAACATATTTTTTAAAGGTTATTGAAAAAATTGGTTTAATTGTATTAGACAAAAAGATGAAGTTATTCCAAACTAGGGTTAGATTCCTTAATTACTTAATGGAAAATGGAAACTTAATGGAAAATGGAACTATTGTTCCTATTAACTGAATAATTAAATTTTCCTTTAATTTTCTTGATGAAATTAGAGAAAAATAACAATTATAAAGGTTTTTAAGTTGTCTAAATTATATTTCAGAATTTTAGAAAGAATTAGGTTATAAGGCTATGCCTTTGTTTGAAAGGTTTAAAAAAAATCCTTTTGAATGAACAGATGAACCTACAAAGGCATTTAAGAAGATAATAATAAAAACAAATGAACTACCATGTCATAGCCTCCTTTACCTTAATACTTTTAAAATAGTAGAAACATATCGTAATTTGATGCATGTTTTATGTTTGAATATTAAAACTAAAGGATTTGATACGATGTTATTTCAAAAAATCTAATTCTTATTTATAGGATATATTATAAGGTTATGAATACTACTATACCAAGAATTAAGGAAATTCCAGTAAGAACAGCTCCAATTTGCACTCCTAAAGCATCAAACTCCATTTCAAAGTCTTTAAAATTTTGGGAAGAACTAAGTAGGTGTTGAACACAACCTCTCCTTAATCATCTCAAAACACTTTTGGGCAGCCTCATTCCACCTAAAGTCACCACCTTTCTTGATACACTTAGCCAAAGAGCCAAGAATAGTGCTAAAATTTTTCACAAACTTGCTATAAAAGGATGTTAGCCCATGGAAACTCTTCACCTTTGAAACCCTAGTAGGTATAGGCCACTCCTTAATGGCCTCTGCCTTCTCCTTATTAACTTCAACCCTATGTTGCAAAACTATATAACTGAGAAAGATGACTTTATCTTGGGAAAATTGGCACTTCTTTAAGTTAGCAAACAATTTCTCTTGTTGTAGTACTTTGAACACTTCCTTGAGGTGCTCCACATAAGAGTATTCCTCTTATAAATTAAAATGTCATCAAAATAAACCACAACAAATAAACTTACAAAGCACATGATTCATCAATCACATGAAAGTACTTAATGCATTAGACAAGTCAAATGACATGGTTAGCCATTCATACAATCCATGCTTTGTCTTAAATGCAGTTTTGCATACTTTTTTCATGAATGCATTAACCTTAGGAGTCATTAATCTTCATTAACTATTCTTGCATGTTTTGATTGGTTCAATTCCTAAAAAATGAGACTATAACCTTAGGATTCATCAATCTTCATTAACTATTCTTGCATGGTTTGATTGGTTCAATTTCTAAAAAATGAGACTATCACTTCACTTCTTGCTAACATCACTTTTCCTTTTGTTTTAAGGAGTTGTTCACAAAAAATGATGGTGAAATTGACTTATTTGTCAATTGCAAACATTAGGTTTGAAGCCCATCGAATGTAAAAATTACTGATATTGATTAGCTCTTCGTACTTGGATTGTTTGACTATTTGCTTGAAAGGTGACACCTCCAATTGATTTCTTTCTAATAAGACTTCTCCTTTTGGTTTAAGGATTGATTCACACAAAATAATTACAAAATAAACTTTTATGCCTATACCAAATATTATATTCAATGTGATAAGTACATCAATACTCCTTTCGTGTGTGCATCAAATATATGAGTCATTGATCTTGATTAGCTTTCTATACTTGGTTTAAATGGTTAATTGCTTGAAAGATGACACATCACTTTATTTATTTCTAACAAAACTTCTCTTTTTGTTGTACAAAATTATTCACACAAAATAATCATGAAATAAACTTTTGTGTCTACACTAAATATTATATTCAACACAATAAGTATGTCAACACTCCTTTCATGAATACATAAAACATAGGAGTCATTAATCTTTATTAAATATTCTTGCATTGTTTGAATGATTCATTGCTTGAAAGGTGACACGATCACTTCATTTGTTGTTAACAATGCTTCTCTTTTCGTTGTAAGGAGTCAATCACACAAAATAATAATGAAATTAACATTTTTGTCAAAAACAATCATATTCATTAGGAAAAGTAACTAAATGCACCTTTGGTAGTTTGAATCCATTAAAGTTGATGTGAACCCCAAGGAGCACAATAGACACCATAAGAAAAACAAAGAATTCAAAACCAATGTTCAAAGGAACATGAATCTAAGATATAAACTTAGACCTAATGTTCAAAAGAACACAAGTCTAAGGTCTAAACTTAGACCTAATGTTCAAAGGAACATGAACCTAAGGTATAAACCTAGACCCGATGTTCAAAGGAACATGAACCAAAGGTATAAAGAAGGTTATGGATGCCACACTCAAAAAAGAAGGGATTTGGGAGTGATAAATCAGGTCAAAATGCCTCAAGACAATAATTATGATAAGTTTGCAAAGTTCAATGAAGAACCAAAAGAAAAAATTCTCACTTTTTTTCACCAATGATCTATATCTTTTAACAATGAAATCAAGCCTATTTATGTAACAACCTTAACCCTAAAAGTTGAGAGAATGATATACTACTAAAATATAAGAACACTCTTATTTTATTATAAACTCATACTTTATAACCAACTCTTACTTAGGAGTTCATTTTATTATTTAATCATTGCTCATTAAGCATTTCAATCATATTAATAAAGCCTTAATCCTTTTTTAACCTTAAATTCATGTCATTTGTTACTTAGTTGGCTTGAATATCCTCAATCAACACATTTAATGCCTCTTTCATCTTTTTAGCCTTTACATGTGTCATTGACCTATTGTGAATACTCAATTAATCCTTAGAAGCCCTCCATGCATCAACTCCATCATGTATCGTATTAATAGCCATAACTTAATTAAGCATCTTGATCATTAAAGTTCTTTTCCAAGTGTTTTATGCTATGAGAAATTGTATGCTAACTGCAACAAATGTTACTTTTGCACTAATTATGTCATGCTAAGGGGATTGAGGTTGATGAGGAAGAGATTAAGGCAATTTTCTACTAGCTAACACCTAAGTTAGTTAGTGAAGTGTGTAGTTTCTATGGCTTAGTTAGTTTTTATAGACACTTTGTTAAAGACTTTAGCACTATTGTTCCCATAACCTTGTATGGGTTGTAATTGTTGTCAACTAGGGTTAAGTGTGCAAAAACGTAAAGGCACATGGAAGGGCAAAAAAGTAAATCCACCGCGTAAAGGCAAGAACGTAAATCCGCCACATAAGCCCTATTAGGGTTTCATGGAAAAGAGTATATAAAGGCCTTGGAAGACAAAACTAGGGTAGAGGGCCAACACAATTGAATAAACAACAGCCCTACATCAACCGGCCAAAAGGAAGAGAGAGCAAAACGGCAAGAGATCAGAAACAACACCATTAGGAGAGCAAACCAGAAACGTCACCACTGGGAAAACAAACCTTTAACACGTCCTGCAAGCAAACCAGAAACACATCCTGCAAGGAAACCAGAAACGCCTCCTGCAAGCAAACCAGAAACACATCCTGCAAGCAAACCAGAAACGCACAACCAGCAAGAGGAGAAATAAGAAACAGACCACCCGGAAGAGAAAACAGCAGACCTGGTATCTGTGAGACCACCCGGAAGAGAAGATAGCAGACTAGAAGCGTGAGGCAGGCCGAGAGACATGAAACAGCAGACCATAAGTATGAGACCAGAACGTGCAATGGCGTGACTGATCAGAAGCGTGGGACAGGCCGTGAGATGTGAAATGGCAGACCAGAAGCTTTAGTGCAAGCTGTGAAACTGTGAGACGATGAAAGCAGGAGTTGTGAGAAACAACCTAGAGAAGGAATTCAGCGAAGTATCGGAAAGAACTCAACGTATTTCCAGATTTCTTCAAAAGAGGTTAGAGAGCGTTGCGGTGAACTTCTAAGCGACAGTGGAGCAGCCTTTCAATTCAACAGAGGCAAGATAAGCTATAAGAAGGGTAGACACAGTAAGTGACACTCTTTGTATTGTACTTGCTTCGTAATTGAAATAGTGAAAGGAGCAAAAGATTAAGACATCCATTGTAACTAGAATTCTCAAGTATAGTGGATAGTCTCAGTAAGGGAGAGTCCCTACCACCGTGGATGTACGTCATATTGACGGAACCACGTAAATCTCGTGTGTCCTTAATTTGCTTTACGTTCTGTGTTTTGAATTGAGTTGTGAATGCAGCTAAAGTATCAGCCAACCCATAACCTAACGAAGACCTAAACAAGAACATCTGAATTGTCTATTAGGCAAGGTGTCTAAAAGGTGACTTTGGGGACTATTGTGATTAGTAAGTAGCAATAGATCTACCTTAGTCGAATCTGAGAAAGAGTTCGCTTTTAAGAAGAGATTGAAGTTGTTCACTTTCCTGGGAATTGCGAATTGTGGTGATCTTGATTCACCCCCCTCTCAATATCACAAATTAGTAGATCCTAGGGTGAAGTTGGGAACTTCAAGCACTATTGTTGTACCCCTAACTAAGGTTGATAAAAAAATATGGGCTTTTTATAGGGTAGTGATGAAGACAAGGCTTTTAATTTGATCAAAGAAAAATTAAGTTATGCACCCTTACTTTTTTTACATAACATTGCTAAAACTTTGAAATTGAATTTGATACTCAAGTATTGACATTAGAGCTTTTTTTATGCAAGAAAGGTGACCAATTGCCTACCTTAGTGAAAAACTAAATGGAATAGCCCTTAATTATCCCATTGATGATAAGGATATATATGCATCATTATGGGTTTGGAGAAATAACAACATTACCTTTGGCCTAAGGAGTTTGGCATCCATACCTTCGACCATGAATCCTTGAGACATTTGAAGGGTCAAGGGAAGTTGAACAAAATATATGTCAAATGGGTCAAATTCATTAAGATGTTTTCTAATGTCATTAAATATAAATAAAGGAAGGAGAATGTGGTGGCTAATGCATTACCGTGAAAGTATGCCCTTGTTTATATTTTGAATGCAAAATTATTGGGATTTGAGTACATTAAAAATCTTATATGCTAATAATCCTAATTTTCCTAATGTTTACAAAACTTGTGAGAAAATGACTTTTGAGAAATTTTATGGGTATGAGGATTATTTGTTTAAAAAGAATAGATTGTGTGTGCTTATAGGTTCCTTGCGAGAGCTACTTGTATGTGAGGCTCATAAGGGTGGTCTAATAGGTCATTTTGAAATTAAGAAAACCCTAGATGTCTTAGTTAAGCATTTCTTTTGACCACACATGAAACAAGATGTCGAGAGTGTGTGTAAGAAGTGCATAACATGCAAAGAAGCCAAATTTAGAGTTTTACCCTATAGCTTCTACACTCATTTATCCATACTTAACCAACCTTGAGTTGATTTATCTATGGACTTTGTATTTAGGTTGTTGTGATAAAAAAAAGGTGGAGATTCTGTATTTATTATTATTGATAGATTTTAATAGATGACACATTTCATCCTATGTCAAAATTAACAATATAAGCAATGTGGCAAAATTGTTCTTCAGAGAGGTAATACATTTACATGGCATGCCTTAAAGCATTATTTTAGACTAAAAGACATTATGGGATAAGTTAGGTACTGAAGTATTGTTCTCAACTATTGTCATTCATAAAGAGATGGGCTAATCAAGGTACTTTGTTACATATTATTATTTGCATGAATTTGAAAACATGGGAAGATTGTTTGTTGCATATAGAGTTTGCATATAATAAGAGTGTTCATTCTACTGCTAGTTCCTCTCCATTTGAAATTGTGTATGGTTTTAATTCTTCGACTCCTTTGGATTTTACGCCTTTACCTATTGATGAGTATGCTAGCTCAGATGGTGAACACAAGGCTAAAATGATGAAAAAGTTGCATAAGAAGGTACAATAACAAATGGCACAACAAACTAAGCATTATGCATCTTATGCCAATAAAGGGTGAAAAAAGATAGCATTTGAGCTTAATGATAAATTTTAGGTGCATATGCACAAGGAAAGATAATGTTTATAAGTTAACCTTCTTAGTGAGAACAATGTGAATGCAACATTTAATGTTACTAATTTTTCTCCTTATGATATAGGTGATAATTCAAGGATGAATCCTTTTGAGGAGAGGGGGAATGATGAGATTTATGGAAATGTTGATGCATGAAGGGCTTCTGAGGATCCATTGAGCATTTAAGAAGCACCAATGACATGTTACAGAGTTGAAAGGGTTATGCAATTTGTTGCTGCACCTTCTCATGCAACTTCCTCACTATTTCCACCTTACGTTCACCATTTTAGCTAGCATACTCATCAATAAGGAAAGGCATCAAATCCAAAGGAGTCAAAGGATTGAAAGCATACACAATTTCAAATGAAGAGTAACTAGTAACATAATGAATATTCTTATTATATGCCACCTCTACATGTGGCAAACAATCTTCCCACATTTTCAAATTCATTTGAATAATAGTACGCAACAAAGTAGAAAGAGTTCAATTAACTATCTCAGTTTGCCCATTTCTTTATGGATAGCAAGTAGTTGAGAATAACATTTTAGTACCTAACTTACCCCACAAAGTCTTTTAGAAGTAACTCAAGAACCTTGTATCTTGATTTAAAATAATGCTTTGAGGCATGCCATATGAGCATACTACCTTTCTGATGAATAATTCTACCACGTTGTTTGCATCGTCAGTTTTATGGCATAGGATAAAGTCAATCTGATGTTTTATTCCCCTCAAAAGCAGTAAACTACTGGGTTCTTTGGGAAAAATATCATCAAATTCCAGCATATGAGAAACAACAACATTAGTCGAAGAGGAGTTAAGTTTGTTAGTACTAAAACAAACCTCTTTCTGCAAAAGTACAATCATAGGTTATTTTGAATATAAAGTTGTCTTAACATCACTCTCTCTTGCATAAAAATTCACAACTTTTCTTTCTTACCCTCTTCCTTCTTTTCTCTCATTCTCATCTCTTATCTCTCTTTTCTATTCCTCCTTTCTCTTCTTAACCTTAATTGTTTCTTTTCTCATACTCTCTTTTTTAATCTTTGGTTGATCTTCATTGGCTTGTGGAAGTGTCAAAGGTACAAGAATAATAAGTTCATCATTTATCACAAAAGAGAACCTATTCTTAAACACATCACACATTACTTACCAATCATATTGCTATGATCTTTTGAACAAAGTATGCTCAGCATACATGGGCAATATATCACATAAGACCTCATTAGTAGATCTCCCTATAGTAAACAATACTAGCCCTTGCTCATTTACCTTAACCTCTCCACATTCATAAAACTATTGAAAGTTATATGACTTAATATACTTCATAGTAGGTAAATTAAACTTTTCAACCCAATCAGTGCCAGCTACATTTGTACAGTTACCCCTATTAATGATTGTGCTACATACCTTATCTTTAATGTGACACTATGTATAGAAGATATTATCTCCCTACACTTCATTTTTTATGGCTTGTGCACTCAATACTCATCTAGCCACTAACACATCTCCCTTAACTTGATACTCCTCTCCATCACTTGTATCCTTGAATGGTGGCATGGAGTCATCATTTGACTCACTTTTGGTCTCAATATTGCCATTACCTCCCAACACCATTATACGCTTATTTGGACACTAAGATGTAATATATCCTCTTCCCAAACATTTAAAACATTTAATATCTCTATTTTTACTAGGTTGGGAATTAGAATTACCTTTCTTTTGGATAGTAATCACTTCCTTACTCTTGTAAGATTTGGCCTTGGGTTTATAATCATCCCTCTCCTTTCTTTTACTTGAATTTGGCTTCTAGGATTAAATGGAACACAAATTCTCTCGAAACTATGTAAAGCCCTTCCATTTGAGTTGTCTCTCAACTTTCATCTTCATATGCACCATGTTCTCCAACTCTACATAATGATACAATTCAACTATGTTGGAAATGTCTTGATTAATTGTAATTTGAATTTATCATGATTACTTTTGCTGATGTAATCATTATAAATTCAAATTTAAAATGATAGAAGCACCTTATAAATAGTTTGTATGTATGAATAAAAAGGATCTTTTTGGCTCTAGACACTTACTGCTTTCCAGTGTTTTCCTCTCCATTCTTTCATATTCATCTAGGCTTGTTACCTATGCAACTTATGCAGCAAGCCATACCAGAAACAAAACTAGCAACACACACCAGAACCACACCAAACCAAAGTCCAATAACATCCTCATCCTTTAACAGGAATATTGATTCTGGTCCCACATTACCAGAGGAGGGAAGAGGTTTTGCACCAAATTCAACACATGCTCCATTATTGCTTGAATCAGATGACAGGAAGACAGTAACTAGTAAGTTGCTGACATCCCCTAGTTCAGCAGCTACAGAAGAAAGGACAGAGAAACACCCCAGCAGACCAACTCCATTAAAAGAATCTATCGGTCACAGTGAGGTTGAAATGATAGCTGGTGCTTTTTTGGGCTTCTTCGCAAGCATGGCAGTGTATTCTGTTATGTAAAATTAAGGTCAAAATATTATGTAATGCATTATATTTTGGGCATCCTACGTTAAAAGAATATGGTTTCTTTCATAAGCTAGTTCAAGCAATCTTAATATTGTTACTGCCTCTGCTGGTTCCACATATGCACATCGATCTTGAGTTTTCAACTTCTACTTGACTATAATTAGAATCTTTAGATCCCATGTCTGGGTCCGATTACACAAGGGAACCAATTCATGCCTTGTGAAGGATATCATCATGTGAGAGACTTGTATACTGAGATGTTCAATAGCAGAATTCGAGACAAGTAGTCCAACTGAAAGATGACAGAAATGCTCTTGTAGTCCACGTATTCTGGGAATCATTTTTGTTTATGGGTAATTTAAAATGGAATGGAATAATGTTCATGGGTTTTAACTGTAAAAGTAATTCCGTTTTGAGGAAGTCATGAGTCTCAAAGTAACTATAGGCTTTATAATTGATGGCATACAATACACACAGGGATGGTCCCATAAGCGGAAGAATGCAAAACCAACACAACTATGAGCGAAGCAGAAGTAGCGAACACATCAGAAGTACCCCTAGTTTAGGTGGCTTTGATGAGATTAATTGTCAACCAATCGAAGCTCAAATGGACAAGTGTTAGCCCCCTAAGTCCCTCAATAGAGAAATGCAAGCATTGACAATGCCTTATGCTAGTGCTTGGCATGGAGTTGATGTGAAACAGGCATGTCGAAGGAAATAAGGCAGTTGTGGTGGGTCAATGTGCAAGGCAGCAAAGCTGGGAGAGGCAGAATGCGGGCTTTGGCATTGGCACCAAGTAAGGATACACATGTGGCACCCAAGGGGTAGCAGGTTAGGGCATTGGCGCAAAGGAGAAGGGTGTTAGATCACTAGTTGAGCAACAGGTTATGCTGGCAGGCTGTTAATTGAGGAAGTGATCACTCAAACACTCCAAGGTGTCCTCTTACTAGAAGGCCAGATTCCTTAATGCTCTATAGGGGGTGTGCATGTCTCCCTCGAGAGATTAGCCAAGAAAAGAGTTGGCTAACAGGAGCCCCGTAGGATGGTCACAACAACACATTAGACTGGTGCATGGGCAGGGGTCCAGGCCAGTAACACACGGGACTGGCATATGGGCAGGGGTTCGGGCCATCACACAAGCTGGGCAGCAGAAGCACAGGTGGCAGCGTGGGCAAGGTTCTCTGTCCACACACCATGAAAGGAAAAGTTCATAGGACGTGGGGGAGAACATTATCTGTAGAGAGCATGGGAAAGGGATAATTGCATGGGTTTGATGTGCTGGCAGTCTCTCCTTAAGGCAAGGAGCGCTTGGCAAGCAGCAGATGAAGGTTGAACCAATCCAACGTGAGTTGACGAGCTCTCCACAATTGTAGACCCATGTTCAGCTTAGTTTGTAGGAAGTAATGGGGAATGCCCCACTAAGCATGACTAGCTTGGCAGCCAAGACATGCAGCCTATATAAATGTATGTAAGGTGTCAGCCAAGAGATATCTGACACTAGAATACCAGAGGCTAGGCACACAAGAGAGAGAGCAAGTGTAGAAAGAGAGAAACACTTGTAAGTCTTGGCAGTCCTTTGTACATTGGGTAAAGTAGTAAATGTTAGGAGGTTTTCCCATAAGTGTGTTGTTGTCTCTCTGTGTGTGTGAGTTGGCTGAGGCTAAGTGGGCTACTTAGCACCATCATAAGACCAAAAATTTGTGTGGAACATTGGCTCTATGACAATTGGTATTAGAGCAAATTCAATCAATGGCTGGATGATCAGGACTTGAAGCAGTTCATGAGCAGGTGTCCAGGATTGAGAAGGCACTTAGTGATGCCTCAGAAAAGCAGGCTCTCTTGGTCTTGGCAAGGATAGAAAAACTGGAGAAATCAGTAAGTTTCCTGCAAACTCGTTATGATAGTCTTGATGGTGCTTGGGCGCAATCCTTTAGCGACATAAAGTAGGATGTTGCTGTCCTTAAGAAGGCCATAGGCAGCCAACCCGGTGGTACTGCTAAGTCATCCAGGAGGATAAAGGTTCTTGAACCTAAGTCCTTTGAGGGGGAACGGGATGCCAAAGCAATTGAGAACTTCTTGTGGGACATGGAGCAATACTTCATGGCAGCAAGGGTACCTGAAGAGGAAAAGGTGACCCTTACCAGTATGTACCTAGCCAAGGATGCCAAACTGTGGTGGCGACTAAGGCTTGATGATGATAGGCAGGCCTTGGATCAAGACATGGGACATGCTGAAAAAGAAATTGAAGGATCAATTCTTGCCTTGTAATACGTCATGGGTTGCAAAGGAGTCGCCAAAGAGATTGAGACATAATGGCATGGTTTGTGACTATGTCAAGGAATTCAACTCCTAGACATTTAGAATCTTTCAAATGAGGACAAGCTGTTCAATTTTGTATCCAGACTCCAACCTTGGGTGTAGATTGAGCTTCGGAGGCAAGGTGTGAAGGACTTGCCCTTCACAATTGCTGCTGCTAATGGTTTGGTGGATTTTCAAATCAACTCCATGGATTCTTCAAATGGAAAACTGTCCAAGGAGAAGGGCAGAAAAAGAAGGACTTGTAGGAATGCAAGCTTGGAGACGACAGCCAGGGGAAAGGCAAAGTTGTTCTAGACCAAGGTAAAAGCAAATTAAACTCAGGTTGTTTCATTTGCAGTGGTCCGCACAGGGCAAGGGAGTGCCCACAGAGGGAGAAATTGAGCACCTTGGTGGCTAAAGAGGGGGACAGCAATGGCAATGCCAATCCTTCTTGAGTCAATCCTCTACAATTGATCAATGCAGTGTGTACAAAATGTGCTTCATCACCCAGCCTGGTTTTCGTCAAAATTGGGCTAGGAAGGCAATAGTTGTTGGCCATGGTGGATTCTGATGCAACCCACAACTTCATTACAGAGAGGGTGGTTGGCTCACTTGGATGATTGGCTCACTTGGATGAGGTGAGCAAGAGTGGCAGTCATGTGAAAGCAGTCAACTCGGCAACACATGATGTGGGAACGACAAAAGGAGTTGAGGTAACTCTGGGTTAATGGATTGGTAAATTTGATTTCTCCATAATGGCATTGGACAATTTTGATGTGATCTTAGGAATGGATTTATTTGTGCAAGCGAAGATTACACTGATGCCCCATTTGGGTGGGTTGTTGATCATGGATGAAAAGCAACCATGTTTTGTTGCTGGTGAGAAAGGTCATCCCACCAGCAAGGGTGGGAAAACTTGTGTTGTGCTATCTATCTTGTAGGTGCAGCAAGGAACGAAAGAGGGAGAAGTGAAATATTTGGCGGTATTAAGGGCTGTTGAACCTCAAGCAAAGGGAATGCTGGCCAAGCCTCCTTCGCAGCAGCATGTCACAAACCACAAGCCAATTTTACATGATCGGGTAAAGGAGCAACCAGTGCTGAACAGTTGTACAAGTTCAAGGTAGGTGCCATTTAATAGGGCTCAAAATGGCAAGAACAAGGCAAGGAAGACTGTGGGAGATAGCAAAATGTTGCATTGCAGGTTGTTTCCAAGGTATAGGTGTAACCCTGAAAGAGTTGATGACAGGAGTTATGCTGCTTATAAGTGGCAGCAACCAGTCAAGAGGAGTCCGACCCCAAGAGGCAAGGTTAGCAGAAAGTTGGGGGTGTAAGAACGAGGAGGCTGGTTTACTCCACCAACGAGGATGTTGGCTTCAACGGGTGGGGGTGGTTTGTTAGCCCCTTAAGTCCCTCAATAGAGAAATACAAGCATTGACAACACCTTATTCCAGGTGCTTAGCATGAAGTCGGCGTAAGACGGGCAAGTCAAAGGAAATAAGGTAGTTGTGATGGGTCAATGTGCAAGGCAGCAAAGCTAAGAAAGACAGAATGCGGGCTTTGGCATTGACATCAAGCAAGGATGCACGTGTGGTGGCCAAGGGGCAGCGGGTTAGGGCATTGGTGCAAAGGAGAAGGGTGTTAAATTACTGGTTAATCAACAAGTTGTGCTAGCAGGCTACCAATTAAGGAAGTGATTACTCAAGTACTCTAAGGTGTCCTCCTACCAAAAGGCCAAATTCCCTAATGCTCTATAGGGGGGTATGAATGTCTCCCTTGAGAGATTATCCAAGGAAAGAGTTGGCTAACAAGAGCCCCGCAAGTTGGTCATAATAGTACATGAGACTAGTGCTTAGGCAAAGTCCAAGCTAGCAACACACAGGACTAGTGCACAGGCAGGGGTCTAGGCCAGTAATAAACGAGACTAGCGCACAGGCAAGGGTTTGGGCCATCACACAAGCTAGGCAGTAGAAGGACAGGTGGCAGTGTGGGCAAGGTTCTCTTTCCATACACCATGAAAGGAGGAATTCGTGGGACGTGGGGGAGAACCACTAAGCCTTTGCAACCTTATTTGTAGAGATCATGAGAAAGGGATAATTGCATAGATCTGATGTGCTAGCAGTCTCTCTTTGAGGTAAGGAGAACGTGGCAGGTAGCAGATGAAGGTTGAACCAATCCAACATAAGGTGGCAGGCTCTCCACAATTGCAAACTCATGTTTGGCCTAGTTTGTAAGAAGTAGTGAATGCCCCACTAAGCATGACTGGCTTGTCAGCCAAGTCATATAGCTTACATAAATGTATGTAAGGTGTCAGCCAAGAGATATCTGACACCAGAATACCAAAGGCTAGGTACACAAGAGAGGTTTTCCTATAAGTGTGTTGTTGGATAGTGTACTCGGGCGCCTATGAGCTTGTTCAGTCTTTAATTGACTCAAAACTTTTTGCGGTCCACAAATGAGGAGTAAAATTGTAGTCCAAAACAAAGGATGTAAAGGGAGGAGCTTTTATGTGTGGAATCAGATCTCACTTCTGTGCAGCCTGCTTGCATCTCATCAGCTCAATTTCAAGGTCGCCAAGTGGGTATCTCTTGCTTGCCATACACATAGCACAAAGGAACATCAACAAAAATTGAATTGATGTCATGAGTCGACTTGCTTGCTTTGTTATGCCCGCATTGTTAGTGAGTAGTTTAATATGAAAGGTTGCCTTTGTAAGCATTCTAAGACAGAAGAAAATTTCAGTTTATTTTATTGTTTCTGTTGGAATAATTTTTAAATAAAAATTGAATATATTTGTAATTATATAAAAAAATATTTTAGAAGTGATTTGATATTAAGAAATTTTTTTATTGGTCAAATGATCTTTAGATTAAAAATATTATTTTTTATTAAATAATTTTAAATAATATATAAATTTATCGTGAATTTAATTAATTTTAATGATACAAATTGTAATTAAATTTATTTTATTTTATCTCATAAAAAAATTTACATTAAAAATAATATTAAATACTTTAGTCAAAATAATTTTTTTACTTTTAGTTTAATTTTATTTTCGATTCAAAAATTTTAAAATAAAATTTAATTTCATAGTTGAAATATTAAAAAAATATGATTTTTAATTTTATAAAATTTAAGAGGTATCTTAAAATTTTATATGAATTAAAATATATATATTTTTTAAATTATGTAAAAACATTAGATTTAAAATTCATGATATAAATATATAATTTTAAATGTAATATAATTACACCACTCATATTATTCCATTAAATTAAATTCATGTATGTTATTTTGATAACAAGATCTTGTTTCTCTCGTGACACATGCCTGGTAAGATACTAAGTCTCTTTCGTTAAATTTAAAGGAAATTCAATGTGAAAAGAAACATGAAAAATAATTACAATGGTAATGAGGAAGAGAACCATTTATGCATTGTAACTACTTGGCCTATTTAGTTTGGACGAGGGTGTATTACAAAATAACAACTAATAAAAAAGGATAACTAAGAGTCGTGGCGATGTTTAACTAAAATCAAGAGGAAAAACGCCTCCAACATCTGGAGGTGTTTAACTATAAAAGACCAATGTGGGGTCATTAAATATAATTATTGGTCATCAAACTCCATACCATTTCAAGAGAAAAGATGACTTCCTGCTGCTCGGCCAAAGGAGGTTTTTCATTTCGTGATGACTATAAGATGGTTGGGTGTCGACTTTGAACACATGAAAGGGGAAAGTTGGCAAAACCTTTGTTTCCTTCGGACTATGATGGTTAGGACATGAATCGTTTCATTGTTTGAATCATTATTGTTTGTTTTATATCAAGTTAGTTATGCATGCATGTGCATTAGTTTGGTCTGGTGATGTTAAATTGTCTTTGAGTCAGATTGGTCTAAGAAGAAAAAAAAAGGACATAACCCACGTGTGCCCTGCGAAACAATGATTTTTCAAGAGAAAAGAAGCATTGTTACTGTGGCAGGAAGTTATGGTACAAATAATATACCGTTTGTACATACTAGTCTGTATATATCAATACAGTTTGCATGGTAATTGTGTGTGCCTGTGTGTGTATACAAATGTCCGTAAGTGTACACATATTTATGTATGCGTACGTGACTTCTAGTCATTAAAGGAAAATTATATTTTGGTCATTGATGAATGGATAATCCGAAGAACAATATTGATGTCTCGTGAATGGTCAAAAAAATCCTTGTGCAAATTCTAAAGGGCCACAATGTAACCATTGAACTAAGGCACTCCATTAGATATTTAACTGCAATCATGTCATAGGTCTCTTTTGATTTATCAAACATGGCTGGTGGGATTTGATCTCAAATGAGACGAAATGTATGGAGCCGTATAGGAAGGCCAAGGAATCAACAGACTAACTACCTTCCACAATTAATTGACAAACAACGGTCAAATATAACCATTTCTTTTAGAAAATGTAACAAAACAAAAAATGTCTTGTGAGACTTGAACCCAAGATAAACGAGCAGCTTGAAATCTCCTAAGCTAATCGGGTAAATGAATGTTTCTAGCTGTCTTTTTGATTATATTATACATGACTTTTTATAGTGTTTGAAAAAGACGCCAATGTGGGTCTTGAACTCTAGTGAAAGATAAGACTGATTGTTTTTATAACTGGAAATATTATACACGTGACCTTTAGTTGTCACAAAAATAAGTTAAAATAAGGGTCCAAAAGTTATAATTCTTTTAAGTGAATGGACCAAATTTAACTTTTAGGCTAACTACTTTGATAGTTAGTTATTCTAACTAGTGGTAAATAAACCATTTCATTTATATAACTAGAAATTAAAAAAATGTGTTTTATAGAATTTAAATTGCAATTAAAGAGAAGGTTAAAATGAGATAAATAAAAAAGTCACGATAGATGAGTTTTGAATTCATGATTTAAGGTGAATAAAAATTTTAAAAAAAGTGTGATAACCTTTTGATCAAGGTGAATTTTTTGTAATTATAGTATTCATCACATTATATACAAAAAAAAAAAAAACTTGCAAGGGCATATTATTAACTACAAAATCAAATATATATGTTAGTGGTTATTATATATTGATTAATCAATAAAATTAAAAAATTAACAAGAGTAATGGCGAATAAGATATTAAGAGAGATAGGTCAACTCCATAGTTACGAATCACTTATAATTGAAACTTGACTCAATATTTAATATGACATTAAATTTTGAGTTCAATGAGTCAAAATATATAATTAGTATGATTAAAGTACTATACAAATTATTTTCATCCTAGGGCTATATAGTGTTGGGTTCCTGTAGATAAATTGGGTGGATGAGTTTTTAAAATTTTTAACAAACTTGAAATTTTATTTTATAGTAAGAGTCCTAGTTTGCTTTTATAAATGTGAAATGTTTGAGTCATTCCAATAAACTAAAAGGTTTGACTTTAAAATATTCTTATTGACATAATAATTTTTAATGGATTAATTAATTAAAAAGAAAAGTATAATATTGCATAGTTATTTACGTGAATTGGTTCTACTATTTGTCAATAGGAATAGTTGGTTCCAAATTTGTTTATTATATTATTTAAACTTCTTATAATGTGCTTTTCATTGGTTCAATTTATAAAACATCTTCACTTATACATTTGGTTTTCAAAATTGTGCAAATTCCATTATATTTTCAATATTTTGAAAGTAATGAGAGATTGTTAAAATATTTTCAAAATAAAAATTAGACACGCCTCTTAATTTATGTGGTAGTTATAAAAGATATTATTTTATAAAAAGACACATTAAAGAGATATGTCTATTAATATTAAGAGACATCTCTTTTAACTAAATAACTCTTGGACTACTATTTATATAGTGGTTCTCCTTTGATCAAAAGGAAACAAGATATAAAGGAAAATGTTATTTCCTAGTATAATAATTTTGGATACAATCTAATTTTCTTAAGGACTTAATTCCAGCAATGCAAAGTGCAATTAAGTGTATTTCATGTTATTTTATAAGAAAATTTATGGTAACCTTATTACACCATTATGAGGGCAAAATTTGGCCTTAATGAGAGTAGCATTTCATGCATGACTTGAAGTAATTCTTCCATTTTCAATTTAGGCTTCTTTTTTGGTCCAACAATGTCATAAATGATATACATATACATATCAAAGTTGGTTCATAATATGCGTATTCATGCATCAAGGAGTTTTAGAATTTCTCAATTAGCCATATTAAAATATTCTCGAATAATATTCTTATTAAGAATTCACTTATAATATGACTCAATTAAAATAAATAGTGTTGTACATTATTGTGCTATTAATGGCAATAATTTTAAATGTGATTTAAATATTAATGAATATGCCTAATTTAAACTATGAAATTGTGTATATATATAATTAGTCCTCTCTCTTACTATCATACATGAAAACTTTAGTTATAGGCTTGTGATTACATCAAAGTTTAGGAGAAAACAATTGATTGTTACATTAAGACGAACTCTCAAGATGTATCAATGGTTTCAACTTTTACAAATTCAAATATATTATTTATAGTATTATTTACCTAAAATATTTAGTTTTAAGAAATAAAAATTTAACATTTATAATGATAAACTTATTTAAAAAATTGAACAATTGGTATTAGAGTATGTATTTTGAAATTAAATGTTTTTTGAGTATGATAAAGAACATATATATCTAGTTAATGATCATTCTTTGACCTTATGCATATGTTAAGTTATGATTGATTATATTACAGTAATTTATGGGTTATGTTGCATAATTATATGTCTTGTCCAAATGCATATAGTTTGTGTGCATTTTTTCAAAAGCATATGTTTGACAAACTTATAGACCTAAATGTTATGATATTTGTTATTAATGAATATTTAACTGTATTTATAATTTACTTGGATGTTTCATCAATTTTGTTCATTGAATTAAACTTTTCAAAATGATATGAACATTTTAATTTTTACTTAGATGTTATGAAACTAGACTTGTATTATTAATGAATAAATTTACTACTATTATAGATTTAAATAATGAAAAAAAGAAGTAACATCATAAATGAACAAAATAATAGATTAAGCCTTATGTTTATAAAATTGATTGTTGTTAATAGCATTAAAAAAACTATTTCACCAACAAAAAGTGCAAAAGAATATTTGTAGTTTGTGAAAAGATAATTTTATTTTAAGGACATGTCATCCACTGATACTTTTATAAAAGAACTTATGATCATAAAATTTATTAGGTCATGAATTATGCAAAAACACATTATTGAGATGATTAACTTCATAGCAAAATTTAAGACCTTAAGGTTAATGATAGATAACTCACATAAAAAGAAATTATACTCTTGAACAATTAGTGATTATTTTATTAGTTGTTCAAAAAAGTTTAAAAGGTATATAATTGTATTCTAAGAATTGTAGAAACTGGTAATGTATGATTCATTCAAAATGATGAAGTTAGTGGGACTAATGAACATCAAAATGTAAACTTAAAAAAATTAAAGTAAATATTTCTTTATCCATAATAGTTCCTTCATCCATTACGACACCAAATGTTATTCTAGAAATTAAAAAACATTTGGATGAAGAGATATTTTTTGAAGAATTTAACTCACAACTGACTAATATAAACTAACTAAAAGAGATAGTATTAAGAATTTCTCAAAGAGAAAGAAAAGCAACTATTTTGAATAATCATATAGTTTATTTGTAAAAATTAAGATTTTGATTTAATTTCGTTTTCACATGTCATATGTATTCATTAAAAATAATTATAATATTGGTGGTTTAATATCACTTAGAGTTACAATAAATAAATATGAAAATTGTCTTTTTTAATAGAAATCTTGAAAAGGAAGTTTGCATGGATGAACTTAAAGGTTTTTCCTTTAAAAATAAGGATTGAATAATGTGTAGACTAAAGGATAAATATGGATTGAAATAAGTTTGCTTACAATGATATATTAAGTTCAATGATATAATGTTATCTTTTAGATTCAAGAAAGAACACCATTGATCAATGCTATGTGCCAAAAGATCAATGAGAGTAAATTTATTTTATAATCTTATATATTGTTTATTGCTAATATCTTAAGTATATTATGTGAGATTAAAGAGTTTCTTTAAAAGAATTTTTATAATGAAAAATATGAGAGAGATATTCTATGTTATAGAAGTAGAACTATTTTGTAACAAATCACAATGAATGAGAATTGTCTCATAATAACTATTTTAAAAAAAATTATAAAGAAATTTAATATAAGTAAGTGTATACCTATGATTATTCTCATACAAAAAGGTGATAAATTTAGTTTTATGCAATGTTTTAAGAATAATGTCAAATGTAAGGAAATAGATTTGATTTCATATACGTCTATTATTTATAGTTTAATGTATTTGCTAACTTGTATTAAATTGCATATTAGTTTTAAGATTGAAATGTTAAGCAGATGTAAAGTAATCATATAATAGATCATTAGAAAGTTGCAAAGAAAGTATTAAGGTACTTAAAAGAATAGAAAATTATATGTTTATATATAAAATATTTAACCACTTAAATGTGATTGGATATTCAAATTTAGATTTTACTAGATGTATTGATAGTAGAAATTTACTTTAAATTATCTATTTCTATTAAGAGAAGGAGTAGGATTATGGAATAATAGAAAATTGTCTATTATTATTTCATCCATTTTAAAAACAGAGTTTATGACATTATTTAAATTTTTAATTTATGCCTTATAACTGTAAAATTTTAGTCTAACACTTAAGGTTGTTAATGTCATTATCAAACTGCTAAAAATTTATATGATAATTTCATAATAGTATTCTTATCTAAAAATGACAAATACATAAAAGATACTAAATTTGGTTAGTATTAAAGTATTTTATCATTAAAAAAGGTTTAAAAACAAAAAGTATCTATAAAGTACTAATTTATCTCTATGAGATATTATTATAAACTATTGCGAAATTATATATATATATATTATGAGACTGTTATTCCTACAGTCTTGTATGGGTTGTAATTGTTGTTAACTAGGGTTAAGTGTGCAAGAGAGTAAAGTCATATGGAAGGGCAGTAAAGTCACATGGAAGGGCAAGAAAATAAATCCGCCATATAAGCCCTATTAGGGTTTCATGGAAAAGAGTATATAAAGACCTTGGAAGACAAAACTAGGGCAGAGGGCCAACACAATTGAAAAAACAGCAACCCTACAACAACCGGCCAAAAAGGAAGAGAGAGCAGAACAGCAAGAGATCAAAAACAACATCACTGGGAGAGCAAACCAGAAACTTCACCACCGGGAGAGCAAACCAAAACATGCGACCTCCTGCAAGCAAACCAGAAATGCCTCCTACAAGCAAACCAGAAACGCCTCCTGCAAGCAAACCAGAAACACATCTTGCAAGCAAACCAGAAATGCCTCCTGTAAGCAAACCAGAAACACATCCTGCAAGCAAACCAGAAACACACAACCAGCAAGAGGAGAAATAAGAAACAGACCACTCGGAAGAGAAGACAGCAGACCTGGTATCCGTGAGACCACCCGGAAGAGAAGACAGCAGACCTGGTATCTGTGAGACCACCCGGAAGAGAAGACAGCAGACTAGAAGCGTAAGGCAGGCGGAGAGACGTGAACCAGAAAAACCAGTAGCGTAAGGCAGGCTAAGAGACGTGAAACAGCAGACCAGAAGCGTGAGACCAGAACGTGCAACAGCGTGACTGATCAGAAGCGTGGGGCAGGCTGTGAGACGTGAAACGGCAGACCAGAAGCTTGAGTGCAAGCTATGAAACCGTGAGACGGTGAAAGCAGGAGTTGTGTGAAACAACCTAGAGAAGGAATTCGGCGAAGTATCGGAAAGAACTCAACATATTTCCAAATTTCTTCAAGAGAGGTTAGAGAGCATTGTGGTGAACTTCTAAGCGACAATGAAGCAGCCTTTCAATTCAACAGAGGCAAGATAAGCTATAAGAAGGGTAGGCACAGTAAGTGACACTCTTTGTATTGTACTTGGTTCGTAATTGCAATAGTGAAAGGAGCAGAAGATTAAGACATCCATTGTAACTGGAATTC
This sequence comes from Bruguiera hainesii, assembly GCA_023213295.1. Lineage (NCBI taxonomy): Eukaryota > Viridiplantae > Streptophyta > Magnoliopsida > Malpighiales > Rhizophoraceae > Bruguiera > Bruguiera hainesii. Next base: position 385,083 of record JAHOYR010006079.1, read on the forward strand.
TCAAATATAGTGGATAGTCTCGATAAGGGAGAGTCCCTACCACCGTGGATGTATGTTACATTGACAGAACCACGTAAATCTCGTGTGCCCTTAATTTGCTTTATGTTTTATATTTTGAATTGAGTTGTGAACGCAGCTAAAGTATCAGCCAACCCATAACCTAATGAAGACCTAAACAAAAACATCTAAATTGTCTATTAGGCAAGGTGTCTGAAAGGTGACTTTGGGGACTATTGTGATTAGTAGGTAGCAATAAATCTACCTTAGTCGAATATGAGAAAGAGTTTGTTTTTAAGAAGAGATTGAAGTTGTTCACTTTCCTGCGAATTGCGAATTGTGATGATACTGATTCACCCCCCCTTTCAGTATCACAAATTAGTAGATCCTAGGGTGAAGTTGGGAATTTCAGAGACTTGTATGGTAGATTGTAAGTATTATAGTATATAAAAGAGAGTATTTTGAATAAATATTATATAACCATTATAACTCACATTGAATAGTTTATCCATGACATTATAACGAGGTTACAAGAGATTGTTGTCATCATTTTCATATAGCAATTAATCTAATAAATTTTAATCAATTCGAAAGAGAAAATGTTAAAATTTCCTAATTAATCATGGTAGACTATTCCTAAATAATATTTTATTAAAAACTCATTCATAATGTGGTATGATTAGTATGAAATAATATGGGGTGATGATACTTTATAGTAATTTTCTTGACCACTCAACAATCAACACATACCTTCCAAGTCTCATCTTTCTTAGGTACAAGTAAAATAAGAACCGCACAAGAACTCATGCTCTCTTTCACATATCATTTCAACATAAGTTCCTTAACTTGCCTTTAAACTCTTTTGTCTCTTTAGGATTACTTTTATATGCTAACTGATTTGAAATGGATACAGTAAGGATAAAATTAATTTGATGCTCAATTCCTCTCTTAGGTGGGAATTCACTTGGAACATCCTCAAGGAATGCATCTTCAAATTCCTACAAAAAAAAAATAACAATATTAGGTAAAGATAAATCAAACTTGTTAGTGTTAAGTTAATCATTTTCGTACAAAAGTACAATTATAAGTTGTTTTGCATAAAATGCTCTTTTATCATCACTTTCTTTTGTATAGAAACTTTCTTTCCTCTTCTCTCTCTCTTGTGTCCTCACTTTTTCTCCTCTCTTTTCTATTTCAATTGTCCCTTTCTTTTCAATCTCTTTTTTTTTGTTCACTCTTATTTTTCATCCTTAATTGATCCTTATAAGCTTGTCGAGGAGATAATGGTACAAGAATGATGGGTTTTTCATTTATTACAAAGGAATATTGGTTCTTGACGCCATCATGTATAACCCGTTGGTCAAACCACCATGACCTTCCTAATAAAATATGACCCTCATGCATAAGAACAACATCACATAAAACTTCATCATGGTACCTTTCGATAGAAAATGACACGAGCACTTGTTTATTTATCCTGACTTCACCACTCTTATTCAACCATTAAAACTTATATGACCTAAAATGTTTCATAGTAGGTAAATTCAAGTTTTTAACCATAATTGTACTAGTTATATTATTGTAACTCCCAACATCAATAATTATACTATATACCTTATCTTTGATAAGACACCTCATATGAAAAATGTTATCTTATTGCACCTTATTCTCTTCCTTCACTTGCACATTTAATGCTCGCCTTATGAAGAGAGCTACTCCATCAATTGGATACTTCTCTCCATCACCATTACCCTCTTATGATGGCATAGAATCATCATCTAACTCACTTGCAATCTCAACATCACCATTACCTCTTAATACCATTGCACTCTTATTTGGACACTAAGATGCAATGTGAGCCCTTCCCAAACACTTAAAACATTTAACATCTCTATTTTTATTTGGTTAAGTATCAAAATTATTTTCCTTCTCACTATAACCTACATTTTGGTTCTTGGATAGCTTAGCTTTGGACTTGTAATTAGCCTTCCTAACCTTTTTACTCTAATTTGACTTTCAAGATAAAGTAAAACTTGAATTTTGCCTAAACGCTGTGGAACCCTTTTGTTTAAGTTATACCTCAACTTTCATTATTATATGCACCATGTTTTTATTTAACCTTTGCAAAAATCAAGCCATGGTTGCCTTTTTATTTTCTTTTACATTTTCCCTAATCATGACAATCTTCATCTTTTTGTGGTAGTCCTTTATACTTTTGGTGCCTTAAGTGAGCTCTTGCAGCCTTTGATAAATTCCTTATAATAGTGATTAGGGATAAGTCTCTACTTTATGATAGCCTTCATCTCCTCCCATGTATCAATAGGCCTGTTACGATTCCTTCTCCTAGTCAAATTAAGTTGATCCCACCAAATAATTGCATAATCAATAAATTCAATGGTAGAAAGTTTTACCTTTTTCCTCAAAATAGTTGTGGTAATGAAAAACCAACTCAACCTTCATCTCCTATTCTAGGCATGCATTAGGATCATTCTTACCTTGGAACAGAGGAATTGTCATTTTAATATTACCCAAATCATAGTCATAGGTGCCTTGCCTCTCAAAATCTTTCTGATTCCTTTTATTGTTAGCAATTTTAACCACAGTAGTTTGATCATCAAATTCATCATCTTCATGGCCATAGGCTGATCTCAATTGCTTTTTTGTATAGAAACCTTATAGTCCCTATGCCTTCTTTGTAACTTTGCTATTGTATTAACTTGCTCTTTCTTTCTCTCTCTTATATCATCAAATCTGGTATTTATGAGCTCAAATTGTTATTGTATAACTTTAATTGTAAAGGACATACCATTAACTCCCTTTTGATCTACACCTTTATCTATGGAAGTCACAGTATTACTTCTACACAAAATGATGAAGATATCTCATAGAACACTCCCTCACGTATTTCACTTAAAAGAAAAGGTGTTACACTCCTTCATACTTACATGTTTTATGGCTTTTTCTTAATATGAACTTGCACTCTTACCTTTTACCACTCAAATTTCCCCTTTTATCTCCTTTAAAGAACTAAACAAGTTAAATTAAGAGGATTACTTTATAACAAAAAAAGGTCAATAGGGTATAATTGAACTAACTAGAGAACAAGAAGTTAAAAAAAAAAATGAAATAGGACATCAAGGCAAATGAATTTAATGAACTAGATTGATATAAAACAAGATGTAAAGTTAAACTTAGAGGACAAACTTAAATGGCATAAAAAGAAAATAGATGATAGAGTTGGAGTTAAGTAAGAAAACTATATTATTATTGTGGCCAATATGACTAAACTATTTAACTTTTATTAATAACTTGAATTTGATGCCATTTTTTTTATTCTTCTTTCTTTTTTTTTTCTTTTGATCAACACAAAATAACAATAGAATATTTAGAGATAACAAATGGAATAGAAAATAGTACGTTTTGATAATTATGATCTTAAATAAATAAGCAAAGTAAGAAGGATTGCAAATGAACAAATTAGTGTATTTGAATGGTAATGCACTTAATAGACAAACTAAATAGAAATAAATAAATCACAAAGCATCAAATTAAAGAATTAATTCCCTTTAATGGTAAAAACGATGGGAGAAGGGGGTAATGTAGTATAAATAGCCTAGGAAACTTCTCCTACTTGGTTGAACCTGTAAGGAGATGATTGAATAATAAATATGACAATCCAAATAAATCACATAAGAGAACACACCAATTTTTATGTGGAAAACCCCTCTAAATCAAAAAAAGGGAAAAATCATGGAACACTTTGTGCCAAAGGTCAACTCTATTATAATCAAGTGAGTACAATAGAGGTACACAACCTCAATTACATTAAACAAATTGAACAAATTCAATTTGAACTAAATGAGAGACTAATGAGTTAAGCAAAATAGGCCAACCACATTCTGTGAACTACAACTCAACAAGTAGACCTGAAGGCAATATGTCCCCTACCGGCTATCTAAATTTCAGCTCAGTTGGACTATAGATCAATATGCATTCGCATGGTTTACCAACTCTGTCATGAATGAGAAAATTGAATGTTACCAAAATTAAGAGGCATCGACTCTAATGGAAAACTTGCCCTTGTAGATCACAAGAACACAATCCAACTAACCATAAAGAAGATATATGTGTCCTCTAACTACCGACCAAACATTAGCTTGATTAAACCATAAACAATCCTCCAATTACATGATTAATCAAAATTGCACACAGAAAATCACTCAGAATATAGACTTACAAAGAACTGAAGAGACGCAGGACTTACTATGCTTAAAACACAATCATTACTATTCAAAATTAAGAATCAAATGTCCTTTATCAACTATCTAAGTTTTAGCTTGATTGGACACTAATTTCCCTTCCAAATGTAAGAGGAAAGAACACTGCCCTTTTTCCTCACTCTTGTTTGGCAGCCTTTTTTTCTCTCTCTTTACTAGTTGATTAGGTTTTTTTTTTAGCCAAAAAAGGGTATTTATACCCATATTAATTATTTTGGGTTATGACCCTAAAAAAAATAATAAAAAATAAAAAAATTTAAGCTATGTATCCATATAGGAAGGAATTAATGAGCCCAATTATTCTCCCCTTCCTAACTATATGAAGATATTAGTCGTCCTAATCAACGAACAAGACAACTCAAATTTTCATCTTGGCAATATCTTTGTCATCATATTAGCAACATTATCATTTGTATGAATTTTTTCAAGTGTCAGCTATTTAAAATCAAGAACATCCCGTATCCAATGATATTGTACGTTAATATGTTTTGACTTAGCACAAAAGGTTAGATTCTAACCAAGATGGATGACACTCTAGCTATCACAGTACAACACATAATTTGATTGTATAAAATCAAGTTCCTTTATAAACCTTTTCATTGAAAACAACTCTTTAGACACTTTAATTATTGCAATAAACTCTACGTTTATAGTAGACAATGCAACACACTTTTGCAATTGAAGTTGTTAACTCATTGTTCCCCCTACAAGAGTAATCATATAACCCAAAGTAGACTTTTTGGAGTCAAATATCTCATTATCCACTTCATTGCATTCTAATGCTCTTTACCAAGATTTGAAAGGGGCTAACTAACTATACCAATTGCATGAGCTATATTAGGTCGTGTGCACACCATTGCATACATCAAATTACCCACAACTGATGCAAAAGGAACTTTTTGCATCTCTTTCTTCTCTTTCTCTATGGAAGGACATTGGTTAATGGATAATTTAAAATGGGTAGCAAAAGGAGTGCTCACCACTTTAGCATTATCCATGTTAAACCTCTGAAACACCTTTTTAATGTACTGCTTTTGAGATAGATACAACCTTTTCTTTTTTCTATCCTAAGTGATTGACATGTTGAGGATCTTCTTTGCTA